>VDFB02291042.1:0-50402 GCA_007258455.2 Sequoia sempervirens
ATCTATCTAGGAAAATTACAAAGAAAAATTAAAATGACTTATTTCTTCGTGAGCTCAAGGATCACATCCAACATCAGGTATGCATGTTCAGGCCTACAACTATATCTGATTCTTTTGTCCTAGCATGTAGGATAGAGGAAAAAAATTCAGAACATAGAAGGGATAGAGGAAAAAAATTCAGCACATAGAAGGGAGTTATTCACTAGCAACAAAGATGGGAAAACTTCTACACTATGATTCCTTGAACCTACAAAATTGACTCCTCAACAAATTGAAAAAAAAAACAATCTAAAGGTTTATGTTTCAATTGCGATGGCAAATATTGTTACATCCCTTTTGTCTTGAACAAGATTATGACAATAATGATATGGTCATTATGTTAGTTGTAATCAACTACCTTTCATGATAATGTAAAAATTGGGAAAAAGAATTTTTAATTTCTTTGATATAACTGCAATTATGAATGATTTCTTTATTACATATATATATATATATATGTGAATGTGTTGATGTGTTTTTATTTTGAAAAGGAAACAGAGAACGGTCTAACCCTATTATTATCTTTACCAAGTGGATGCAAGATAGACAACTCGAAGGGAAAGGGAAATAACATCAAGCAAAGGCCACAATCTGTAAAGCAACCAAATTACCATCAAATCACGAGTTAGGTGTATGTTTGCTAACATGGTGGTCATAACCTTGTGTTATTCTCTAACTTAAATAAATCATTATAAAAAAGAAACAAGCGACTTCAACTTTGTTAAAAGTGCAAACAAGTCAACTTTAGTCATGCATCATCGTTCTCTTATTTAAGTCATGTATATAACTCTTAGTGCACACCTTAATATAAGATTGGAATCAAATAATTTTCCCAATAATAATATAACCTTAAGGTTGTGTTTTGGAATGAGCTGTCGGGGAAAAGGAGACTTTCTTCTGTTTTGGGTTGGAGTGGTGGTAACACCCCGCCACCCTTCTTCTTTGTGTCTAGAGAAACGTCTAAGATGGACGCATGCAGGCGGACGTTTTTCTTGGTTCTTGGATCGTTTGGAGTTGGAGAGGGCATTCTTATTATTTCGCTCTCTCTCATTCATTCGGTCGGCATTCTTCTTTATTTTGGTTGGCTCTCACTTTCTCTCTTGGGGATCGGCTTTCTTGAGTTTTGCATTCTCTTAGTGGTTATCATGGTCGAACGCTATCCTCTTTCATTCGCCTCTTAACTCTTAGAGGTGGATAGTCCATGTTTCTTTTATTTTCCGTTAAGCCTTGCATTGGAGAGCACCATTGTCACTTGTTCGTCACACTAGTTCAGGGGAAAGAAGAATATTTTGAACCCTTGAGTAATCTGTCTCAGTAATACCTTTTTGGACATTCAAGAATCACAAAAGATTGTTGCCATCGTCTGGTTCGTGGGAAGGAGACGCCAGGCATATCATCGAGCTTTTGTTCTGCGTATCCAGGTACGTTTAATGAGTAACTTTAGTTTGCTAAATCATAATTATTAAATAGCCCTTTACTTCGTTGAGAAACCGATGTGAATTGTTGGTGCAATCTTTTGTATTATCTCCTACTTGATGTTTTATATTATCGAATCCTTGCCAATCTTTGTGCCAAGGCTAGTCTATATATATTTCTTCCTTATTGGTTTGAACCAGCCTTGATCACCCAACTCATTGAAATCGAAATGCTCTGAGTTTTCTTCCATTAATGCTTAACTTGAGGTCACATGTTACTCTGTCCTTTAGCCTCAAATCTGGATAGATCGTTAATCTCCTTTCCGTCACAAATAAATGGGATTTAATATAACTGAAGAGTTCTTTTCAATACCGTCATAAGACCTCATTCTCTCCTCTTGTATTTCAGAAATAAGCTTCTAATCCTGATTGTAAAGGAATGAATTAAGAGTTGAGTCTCTGATAATATAAGGGTTAAGTATTTTAATGCCGATTAAGGGTAAGAGTGTTGACGGCACGAGAAACGTGCTCAATATTGTTAAAATCCTTGGCCAATGTTATGATGCTTCGTATAAGCAATAGTCAGCCATCAAGAATCAAATTTACCCCTAGTCAGGACGGTCATTCTAGTTAGAAAAACCTATAGTGAATGATCGACCAGGGTAGTATAGATTTTTGACACCAGACTCAGATGGCAAGATGGTAATTTGGAAATCCTTTATAGTCTGCACCTCGTGAAGGGTTGGGTTTCTTCAGTTGAAGAAACACGGGAGGCCAGTAGGTCTTTGGTTGGGCGGAAAAGCCCTTAATGATGTTTCTCTTTCCCTCAAAGGCTAAGATTTGTTTTCAAGCATTCTAGCAGGAAGCCTTCGGACTGTACTATCTCTTAACTCTCTCTCTCTCTCTTTACTTCAAAATAGAATTGTTTTATAATGTTTAATTCACTGTTGTCAAAGTATGTTCTATTTGTTTATTAATGGAATAGTTAGTTCATAAACAACTGTAGTTTCAATTATTAAAACCGTTAATTGTTCCATTTCAGTTGAAATTGAAAAAAAACTAGAAGTTAGTTATTGAATGTTAAAGTAGTTGATGTTAGTTTTTATGATCAGATGTGAATAAGCAGATTTTAATTCAAATTAAAACAAATAGACACAGCATATACCCTAGGAAAACCATCCACTTGAGGGAGAAAAGCCCAGCAACAATATATCACTTATATATTGAATATGAAACAATAATCTCCTTAAAAATGAGGCCGATTATGAGGCCAAACAACAGCACCAAAACATGATGCAATCACAGAATAATATATAACTCCTTGTTGATGTTAATATCAATCTCTCTTAGTGATGAACTCGGCCTCCTTCAAGACTTCGATCTGCGATTGATAAACTTGAACTTATGAATGGATGAATATGATAATAACAAAATGAACAATAGTCGTCTCTATTATATACATGTAGGAGAGAGAGATCGCGTCTCTTCAAGACAAGAAGGCGGCCTCAATGAAATGTTGTGTCTCCATAAAAAGTGGCAAATGAGTTAAGTCGGCCTCAAGTAAAATAATTAAATATTAATTAACAATAATTAAATATTATAAGTTTCCATGTGAAGCACCCCTTCACATTCATAACGGCTTCAATAAATTGAATAGCCGAAAGGCTATATGAAATTTATTATCTCAAGTCGTGGTTGGAAGTGATGCCCGACGCTACAACATCAACACTCCCTCTCAGCTAGGGAGGAAGTCTTCCAGCTAACCAATGTCATGGAGTCTCTCAACATGACATCCACAATGGCTACACCCATATGTGGAAAGAGCTCATCACGAAGTCACTCAAGGTGATATTGTCTACCATGGCTACTCCCATGTATGGAAGGAACAAGTGCACAAGTGCCCATCATGGAGTCACACAACGTGACGTCGTCATCTCATCATGATGTCCACCATGGTTACTCCCAGAGGATGGATAAACACAAGTACAAGGAATTCATCACGGAGTCTCTCAACATGATGTTGTCATGGAGTCACTCAACATGACATCCACCATGGCTACTCCCAGAGGGTGGAAACAAGAGCTTTCACCTCAAATTTTTCTCACATAGAAAGATGCATTAAACAAGGACTTACACCTCAAATTTCTCTCACAGAGAAAAAAAAAAATGCATTAGACAAGGGCTTGCACCTCAAATTTCTCTCACAAAGAAAAATGCATTAAAGCAAATCATAGAAGATCACTGAAGTTGAGTCTCCTTCTCAACTAGGGCTTCATTCTCCACAATTCCAAGCTTGTCTCGAAAGTACACAAACTTTACTCTGGAGAGAGGCTTGGTGAGAATATCAGTCGTCTGCTCATCAATGCTAATGTACTTCAACTGAATAGCTTTCCTCAATACCATATCTCTGATATAATGGTATTTGATCTCAACATGTTTGGTTTTGTCATGAAACACTGGATTGAGAAAAAACTTCACACAGCTTTGATTGTCACAAAGAATGACTGTCGGCTCCAATGATTGTCCAAACAATCCTGCAAGGAGCTTCCGAAGTCACACTGCTTCTCAAGCTACCACACAAGCTGTAATATACTTGGCCTCTGGGGTGCTCAGTGCCACTGAAAACTGCTTCCTGCTACACCAGGAGATCATTGCAGACCCCAAACTGAAACAACATCCAAAGGTGCTCTTCCGATCAGCAACACACCCTGCCCAATCAGAATCAAAATATCCATGCAGCTTCAAGTCCACACCATAAGAATATCTTAAGCCATACCCAACTGTGCCACGCAAGTATCTCAGGATATGTTTTGCTGCAACTAGATGTATTTGCCTTGGTTCACACATGAACTGACTAAGTGCACTCACTGCATAGCAAATATCTGGTCTAGTATTGACTAGATACATCAATGATCCAATCAATTGCCTGTACATAGTAGGATCCACCAGATCTGAACTAGCTGCAAGCCTCTTTTAACTTCTGAAAATTCGTTTCCATAGGTGTAGACATGGATTTGCAATCCATCATACCAAATCTCTTCAAGATGTCTATTGTATACTTCCCTTGACTCAAAATGATCTCATTAGGCCTCTGGCATACTTCTAAACCAAGGAAGTAATGCATGTACTTAAGATCCTTCATTTCAAATTCAGAAGCCAACTCCTTCTTGCATTTGATAATGAGGTGTTCTTCTCTAGTAAGAAATAGATCATCAACTTAGAGAACCAAGATCAAAGCCTCACCATTCATTACCTTGAAGTATAGGTTTGAATCAGCATCATTCTTGGAGAAGCCCAAGCTCAGGAGGTATCGATCAATCCTCTCATACCAAGCACGAGGAGCCTGCTTAAGGCCATACAAAGCCTTCTTCAGTCTGCAAACATGAGACTCCTTCCCATGAACCTCGAATCCATCAAGTTGCTCAATGTATACCTCTTCTTCAATTACACCATTGAGAAATGTTGTCTTCACGTCCATCTGGTGTAACTTCCATCCTTTAGCCATTGCAATAGCAATAATAGTCCTGATGGAAGTATAACGACAAACTGGAGCAAATGTTTCCTCATAGTCTATTCCCTATTTCTAAGAGAAACCCCCTAGCCACAAATCTAGCCTTGTACTTCTCAATGCTTCCATCAGCCGCATGCTTGATCTTGAACAGCCACTTAGAAGATACAACAGATTTTCCTTTTGGTCTAGGTACTATATCCCAAACATCATTCTTGAGGATAGATTGATACTCTTCAACCATAGCATCTCTCCATACTTGCTGACTTGAAGCTTCCTCAACACTAGAAGTCATTTGACTCATCAATGCAACATAGCTTGAAAACTTTTGAGGTTTTTTGCTTTCTCTGAATATTCCTCTAGGGGCTGCAAACTTTTCTGCCTCCTGCATTGTTTGCCTAGCCCATAGAGGTCTCTTTCGACCAATAACAATGTCTCTAGGCCCATCAGTAGGTTCCAAAGGCTTAACTGGATCACCAACTTCTTCTGGTTCAGGAGACTCCCTCTAAATCTCATGAGTATGGTCAACTTCCATGTCCTAAGGAGTCTCATGGTCTTCATTATCTATCTCCATGAGATAGCCTTTACATCTCTTGAATCCAACATCCTCTTCAAATGTAACATCTCTGCTAATCTCTATCAGTTTCTAACCTGAAATGTAAATTCTGTAGGCTTTTGAAGATTCACTATAGCCCACAAATATTCCCTTCTTGCCAGATGGTTCCAACTTAGTCCTTTTATCTTTAGGCACATGAACATACACAGGACAACCAAAGATTCTCAAACGGCTGACTTCAGGCTTCACACCTATGAAAGCTTCTTCAAGAGTCATGTTCTCCAAGATACGATGAGGGCTCCGATTCTGAACATACACAGCTGTCCTAGATGCCTCAGCCCAAAGGCAGGTTTGCAGATCTTGATCATGGATCATGGCTTTAGCTGCTTCTACGATGGATCTGTTCTTCCTTTCTGCTACACCGTTTTGTTGTGGATTGTAGGAAACACAAAACTCCCTCTTAATTCCTACCTCAACACAAAAGTTACAAAAGCTTCTAGAGATGTATTCTCCTTCATTGTCAGATCTCAGAACTTTGATCCTCTTCCCGACAAGTTCTCTACTTGAGCTTTAAATTCCTTGAATTTCTCAAGTACTTCCTCAGATTCTTTAGTCTTTAAGAAATAAATCCAAGTCTTTCTAGAGTAGTCATCAATGAAAATTACATAATACAAGAAACCACTCAAAGAAGCAACAGACATTGGACCACACAAATCAGAATGAACAAGATCTAGAATGCATTTAGATCGACTTTCACTACTATGAAAAGGTCATTTACTATTCTTACCCAAAGCGCATCCTCGGCAAGTACCTTCATGCTCCTGGTTGAGTTTAGGAATGCCAGTGACCATCTTCTCCATGGTTGGAAGTGCTCTAAAGTGAAGGTGAGCAAGTCTTCTATGCCAAAGCTCACACAAACTTGATGAATCATGCAACAAAGCCTGTAGTGGACGAGTGCAAAGTCTATAGAGACATTCTTGCCGAACACCAATCACTCGGGCTGACTTGATGCTAGAGTTCTTCGGCCATGCAAAAACTTTTCCTTTGGAGAATGCAAGTTGATATCCCTTGTCCTCCAAGGCTGAAATAGAGGCAAGGTTCCTCTTAATGCCTGGTACAAATAGTACATCACTCAACTGAAGAGAGATGCTAGAATCTAAGTGAAAAGAGGAGGTTCCAACACCTTTCACAGAATAACATGCATCATCTCCAATTATGACTTGAACACTTGTATCTCTCTCCACCAAATCTGAAAGATGTTCTCTAAATCCAGTAATGTGACGGGAGGCACCACTATCAATCAACCAAGTGTTGCTATCTGTAGGAACATTGCTTGATAAAGCATAATAGAATAGGAAACCACTTGAATCCTTCAGAGGAGAGATCTCGTCCACATCAGCAACTGAAGCATGTTGTTTAGGTCTAGTTGGACAATCTTTTGCATAGTGACCAAACTTGTCACATTTGAAGCACTGTATGTGGGAAAGATCCTTCTTCTTCTTAGATGCAGGAGCACCATCTAATTTTCTATCTCTGTTCCTCTTGAAGTTGCCTTTCTTCCCTTCTCTTCCTTTCTTCTTCGAAGATTGAGCGGCAAGTACATGGATCTCTTCATTTGTAGAACTTTGCCCATTGCTTCTTGCTGCTAATCTTGATTCTTCTTGAATGCAATCTGCCCTCAAGCGATCAAACTTAGGTAGTTTTGATCTCCTATTGATGCCTTGGATAAATGGCTCCCAAGATTGAGGAAGACCATTAAGCGCCAACATAACCAAATCCTTATCATCAACCATATGCCCAATGGTAGAAAGTTGATCTCTCAACTTGGTGATCTTCATGAAGAAGGAGATGACAGAATCTCCTTTTGCCATCTTGACATGATGAAGTTGTTGCCTCAATGCAAAAGCTCCGCTTGTATTATTGATCTCGTACATTTCCTCCAAGGTCTTGAACATTTCTCTTGCTGTCTTCAACTTGGAGATAATCGGCACAACACAAGGTGGTCCTTCACAAAATCAACCAAGATCTTCTTCGCCTTAGTGCCATTCTTCTTCCATTGTGACTTCTCATTCTCATCGGAAGGTTCGGGAACTTCGCTCTCCACGAACTCAGCAATCTCATTTTCTTCCAATGCAAACAATACTCTAAACTTCCAAGAGGTGAAGTTGGAAGCACCTTCAAGTCTATCTTCAATCTTGAGCCCATTCACCATTTTGAAGATAAGATAGACACAAGAAGATGAGAACAAGAGTGGAAGATAACGCTGCTTATAGAAATCTGATCACGATCTTTCTTAAACCCGCTCTAATACCATGTTAGTTTTTATGATCAGATGTGAATAAGCAGATTTTAATTCAAATTCAAACAAATAGACACAGCATATACCCTAGGAAAACCCTCCACTTGAGGGAGAAAAACCCAGCAACAATATATCACTTATATATTGAATATGAAACAATAATCTCCTTTACAATGAGGCCGATTATGAGGCCAAACAACAGCACCAAAACATGATGCAATCACAGAATAATATATAACTCCTTGTTGATGTTAATATCAATCTCTCTTAGTGATGAACTCGACCTCCTTCAAGACTTCGTCTGCACTTGATAAACTCGAACTTATGAATGGATGAATATGATAATAACAAAATGAACAATAGTCGTCTCTATTATATACATGTAGGAGAGAGAGATCGCGTCTCTTCAAGACAAGAAGTCGGCCTCAATGAAATTTTGTGTCTCCATAAAAGGTGGCGAATGAGTGAAGTCGGCCTCAAGTAGAATAATTAAATATTAATTAACAATAATTAAATATTATAAGTTTCCAAGTGAAGGGCCCCTTTACATTCATAACGGCTTCAATAAATTGAATAGCCGAAAGGCTATATGAAATTTATTATCTCAAGTCGTGGTTGGAAGTGATGCCCGACATTGCAACATCAACAGTTGATGCTCAGATGATTTATCTTTCTTGTTTGTTATATGTGTTGAAACTCTCGTTAAGAAAAATTAGTTAGTTACTCTTTAGCTAAATCTGGAAGTTAGTTGCATTGTAGATAGTTGTTATGTTACATATGGTATCAAAGCGAACTAGGTTCAACACATGGGCCTATGAGCTCATTACGAGTAAACCCAGCTTTCAGCAATTTGGTTAAGGTTTAAAACTAGTTAGATGTCAGCATGGCATAGAGAAAAACCAAGGAAATTGTTAGAAAGACTATTTTTTCCAGCACTTACCCAAGTCAATGGCTAAGAGAAAGCCAACTAAGGAGTTAAAACTGCAAGAGCAAAACAATTCTGCTAAGGTTGCATAGTGGAAAGATTTTGAGACTTAGACTAGAAAGGTGAAACCTTGGTCAATTACTAATTAGACTAAGAGCTTGGGTAGAGCAATGTCTGTATGAGTTCAAGTTCAATCTTATTTCTCAAAAACATAAGGATGGGAAGATCCAGAAGTAATCAATCAAGTGCAAGAGCAACTGACTGTTGAAAATCCTTGAAATTATATCAAAGACACATAGATAAGATGGGTTCTAGTCTAACTTCTAGATGGCTTGGAATGAGCCAAGTGGAATAAAAGGATCAATAAAGGACAAGTAGTGATACATTGGCATGGAATGCTGAGAAAATGGTATAGGACCTGGAAATACTTTTGTTCACTGAGATTCATGAGAAAACCAATTGCCATACACAAATAATTATGCATAAGTAAAGGCGAATACGAGATCCTTAATACCTCATGAAGCCTTTTGCAAAAGATGTTAATGTGTGGAAGAGGACGTAACTAAAGTGGATCATCTTAGGCAATATTTTGATGAATAAAGATCGGCATTAGAATCATTCTTTGAACTTTTGTTAAGAATCTGCTTGGAGATTGCAAGATAAATCATAACAGGTGTAAGGAGAAGATATTAGTTATTCTCATGGCATTTTGGCCAAATGGTTGAGAACTATGAATTTTTCCTTTGGAGGAACTAGAAAGTACAATTACAATGGTGAATATAATCATCATCAAGGTATTTAGCTAAAGTTGTTTATGTTTTGAACAAGTAACCTAATTCAGTGAAGTAAGGAATAGAGTTTTGGTTAAGCAGAACGAAGGATTTATGTTCCAACTATAATTTTTGTGTGTTGCTGTAGCACAATCTTATAATATCATTTTAGCAATGAATGATAGATACTCCAGGAAATAGGAGTGGTGTGTTATAACCTTTTATTTGCAAAATTTTTGAGCATGATGAAAGTCTTAAGGGACTTATTTGTTTGATGTGTTTGAAATGCAATCTCTAACCACTGTAAGTTTTTGGAAAAATCCAAATTCAATGCAGCAATCTACTCCCTTGTTAGTGACTTAGTTAAGTCAGGTAGTGCATAATAAGTGTTCTACTGGATTTTGACACTTCTTTGGATTTTTGGTAAAATTCCTTTTAATACTGGCAAGGATTGTCATTGTTTTATTTCTTTATTTTGAAATGGTCTAGCCACTGAATTTTGAAGATTGTTTATCTTATGGCCAATTGGTCAAAATTTGATTTATTGTTGGAAATGAGCTCATTCTTTCAATTTATTGCTGAAATTAAAACTGTTTATATTTTGATATGGAGTTAAGTTTTGCGGTGGCTATACAAGAACATTTTGGTTGTTCACTATGTTTTATGTAATGTTCATCTCTATCATGTCTTGGATGGGCCTTTGATGGATTGTGTAAGGGAGTAAATTGTAGAAAATGCACCTGGTATGTCCTTAACTTTACTGAAGAAAGAAACCTTGTGTGGAAGGAAATTAGTTTCAAACCCTTTTAGGGTTACATAATTAATATGCAAGCTACTGAAAAGAGGTCTTATGCTGATATCACCTTTCGAACCTTGTGTTATGGTATGTGGGTGGATAGGTAGTCCAGTAGCCTAAGTGAATAGTCTCTCCAAGTCGAGCAGGGTGGTGAACCATGACTACGTTCATTGCAAAACGTATATATATGAAAACCATGGCCATAGTGAGTGTTGTTGCCACTACATGCACTCATTAGTTCACCGTACTCCAGACACTTAGCTAACCAAAGTTGTCGTACTTAGTAGGAGGGTATCCTTAGTAGTGTGACAGAGTTGGTTAAGTGGGGGTACACACCAGAGCTCAGATGGCAACTAAGAGGGTTTCCAACACAACCTTTCGTTGAAAGGTAGGACTGCTTCCAGGCAGGAAGTGTGCGGGGGGAAACCGCTTAAGTCTGTGGTTGGAAGGAAAAACAGCCGAGTGATGCTTTCCCTCTTATCAGTGGCACACCAAGTCTTGAAGGACAGTTGAACTAGGAAAGGAATTCTCATCCTTTCTCTTGTATTTACTTATTAGTTTATTTTAATGATGCATGAAATAAATGAAATTGGTACTTGATGAATAACCTTTTCAGCTAGAAAAGAGAAAGTTGATGTTACTCTTTGTATCTTACATGATGAATAGTGGTATCTTACTCGCTTAATGTTGTTAACCTTTGGTGAAATTCTCTTGGTAAACATGTGTTAAAAGTGGCTGATTGCTACACGTAGAAAGAGTATCCACCTTTTATGGAGTTTGTTGTAACAGCTTCTATAATTCTGCTATCAAGATGACTCCATTTGAAACATTGGACAAAAGAAGATGCCGAACTCCTATCAGTTGGGTAAGCTAGAAGATAGGATTAGCATTAGTCCAGAAAAGTTGTCAGAAATGGATAAACAAATCAAACCGATCAGAAAAGATTGGTGGAAGCTAATAATAGATAGAAAAGCTAAGTAAATGCCTATCGTACATTAACACAATTCTCAGCTAGAGAAGAAAAGTTTCATAAAGTAAGGAATGTGTTGGTTTTCCTTGATGACATTCTCATTATTCCAAAAACGAGGATGAGCATCTTCAGCATCTACGGGTGGTTCTTCAACGATTGAGAGAACATAAACTTTATGGAAAATTATCAAAGTACACCTTCCAGAAAGAGGTACAATACTTGGAGCATATAATATCAGCTAGAGGAATAGCAGTGGATCCAACAAAGATAAAAGCTATAGTGGAATGGCCAGTACCGAAAAATGTGCATGAGGTTAGAAGTTTCATGTGGGTTTGGCTAGGTATTACCGAAGGTTTGTAAGAAATTTCTCTAGGATCGCACACCCCATTACCTCCCTTCAAAGAAAAGGAAAAAGATTCGAATGGACAGAGAAATGTCAAGAAGCATTTAATACATTGAAGGAGAAATTAACGACTGCACCAATTTTGGTAGTACCAGACCCTAATGGTCATTTTGTAGTTATAATGGATGCATCTGGTGAAGGTTTGGGCAGAGTATTAATGCAAGATGGGAAGGTAGTGGCTTATGAATCTCGAAAGTTGAAGCAGTATGAGCAGAACTATGCACCTCACGATCTAGAGTTAGCAGCTATTGTGCATGCCCTGCAAATGTGGCGACATTACTTGTTAGGGAAGACTTTTGAACTCCAATCAAACCATCAAGGTTTAAAATATATATAGACCTAGCCTAATTTAAATGCTCGCCAAAGGAGGTGTATGGAGTTAACTTCAGACTATGATTTTGAGGATAGTTATTTCAAAGGCAAGGAGAACAAAGTAGTCGATGCTCTGAGCTCACAGAAACATATAACTTCCATGGTATCAATTGATACAAATTTTAAAGCTCGGGTACTACAAAAATTAGATTAAATGAATTCTACTTGCAAGTTCATGAAGCTCTTCAGGCAAGCTCACAAGAGCCTAAATATGAGGGTTTTTAGATTGAAGCAGATGGACTTTTGAGATATAAGGGCAGGACGTATGTACCAAACTCAACATAACTAAGGAAGTTGGTATGGAAGGAGGTTCACACAGCGCCATACTCAGGTCATCCAAGGGTAACCAAAATGTTGGCCGATGTCAAACCTTTATATTTTTGGAAGGGAATGAAAAAGAATGCAGCCAGATTCATTGCAGGATGTTTTGAATGTCAGAAGGTTAAGGTGGAGCACCAACACCCGGCAAGATTGTTACAACCTCACAGTGTACTAGATTGGAAATGGCAAATCATCAATATGGGTTTTGTACAAGGTTTACCGATGACGAGGAGCAGACATAATGCAAAACTGGTAGTAGTGGACAGACTCACCAAAGTAGCACATTTCATACCCGGAAATTTGGTAGAATTTGCTTATAACAATTCATATCAATCAGCAATCAAAATGGCACCCTTTGAAGCACTATACGGCAGGAAGTGCAAAACTCCTATCAGTTGGAACCGGATGGAAGATAGGATCATTCTAGGACCCGAGATGCTTCAGGAAATGGAGGAATAGGTTAAGTTAATCAGACAAAGGTTGAAGGAAGCTAATGATCAGCAGAAGAGCTACGCTGATGCAAAACAAACCCCCAGACAGTTTGTAGTTGGAGAGAAAGTCCTCTTGCAAGTTAAACCTTAGAAGAGCTCTATCAAATTTGGAAAAACCTCTAAACTAGCCCCAAGATATGTAGGACCTTTTGAAGTCCTATAAGTTATCAACCCGGTAGCATACAAAATTGCTCTACCTCCGCCTCTCGCCAGATTGCACAATGTATTTCATGTCTCCTATCTGAAGAAGTACTATGCAGAATTTGACCATATGATTGACAGGAATTCCTTGCAAATGTGGGATCCTAGGGTGATTACAATCGAGCCACTCAGAGTGCTCGAGGTACGTAAGCTACGCTTACGTAACCACGAGGTCGTACAATGCAAGGTCCAGTGGGACCAATATTCAGAAGAAAAAGCAACATGGGAGGATTATGATGAAATCCTTCAGAAGTTTCCTTATCTTTTTATGAACAATTAAGAACTCCATATATACATTTATGATTTTAGACCTGAACTTTTAAATAAACAATCGAGGACAATGATTCTTAAGGGGAGAAGTATGTTGCATCCCTTTTGTCTTGAACAAGATTATGACAATAATGATATGGTCGTTATGTTAGTTGTAATCAACTACCTTTCATGAGAATGTGAAAATTGGGAAAAAGGATTTTTAATTTATTTGATATAACTGCAATTATGAATGATTTCTTTATACATATATATATGTGAATGTGTTGATGTGTTTTTATTTTGAAAAGGAAATAGAGAAAGGTCTAACCCTATTATTATTTTTACCAAGTGGATGCAGGATAGACAACAACTCGAAGGGAAAGGGAAATATCATCAAGGAGAGGCCACAGTCTGTAAAGGAACCAAATTACCATCAAGTCACGAGTTAGGTGTATGGTTGCTAATGTGGTGGTCATAACCCTATGTCACTCTCTAACTTAATTAAATCATTATAAAAAATTAAAAAATAAGCGATTCAATTTGTTATAAGTGCAAACAAGTCAACTTTAGTCATGCATCATCGTTCTCTTATTTAAGTCATGCATATAACTCTTAGTGTGCACCTTAGTATAAGATTGGAATCAAATAATTTTGCCAACAATAATATAACCTTAAGGTTGCGTTTTGGAATGAGGTGTCGGGGAAAAGGAGACTTTCTTCCGTTTTGGGTTGGAGCGGCGGTAACACCCCGCCACCCTTCTTTGTGTCTGGAGAAACGTCCAAGATGGACGCATGCAAGCAGACATTTTTCTTGGTTCTTGGTTTGTTTGGAGTTAGAGGGGGCATTCTTATTATTTCGCTCTCTCATTCATTCTCTTTTTCATTTGGTCGATATTCTTCTTTATTTTGGTTGGCTCTCACTTTCTCTCTTGGGGATCGGCTTTCTTGAGTTTTGCATTCTCTTACTGGTTATCATGGCCGAACGTCATCCTCTTTCATTTGCCTCTTAACTATCAGGGGTGGGCAATCCATGTTTCTTTTATTTTCCATTAAGCCTTGCATAGCTGAGCGCCATTGTCACTTGTTTATCACACTAGTTCAGGGGAAGGAAGAACATTTTGAACCCTTGAGTAATTCGTCTCAATAATACCTTTCTGGACAGTCAAGAATCGCGACAAATTGTTGCCATCGTCTGGTTCGTGGGAAGGAGACACCATGAGTATCATTGAGCTTTTTTCTGCATATCTAGGCACATTTAATGAGTAACTTTTAGTTTGCTAAATCATAATAATTAAATAGCCCTTTACTTCATTGAGAAACTGATGTGAATTGTTGGTGCAATCTTTTGTATTACGTCCTGCTTGATATTTTATATTATCGAATCCTTACCAATCTCTGTGCCAGGGCTAGTCTATATATATTTCTTCCTTATTGGTTTGAGCCAGCCTTGATCACCCAACTCATTGAAATTGAAATGCTCTGAGTTTTCTTCCATTAATGCTTAACTTGAGGTCACATCTTACTTTGTCCTTTAGCCTCGAATTTGGATAGATCATTAATCTCCTTTCCGTCACAAATAAATGGGATTTAATATAACTAAAGAGTTCTTTTCAATACCGTCATAAGACCTCGTTCTCTCTTGTAATTCATAAATAAGCTTCTACTACTGATTGTAAAGAATTGAATTAAGAGTTGAGTCTCTGATAATATAAACTCTAAGGGTTAAGTATTTTAATGCCGAGTAAGGGTGAGAGTGTTGACGGCACGAGAAACATGCTCATTATTGTTAAAATCCTTGACCAAGGTTATGATGCTTAGTATAACTAATAGTTAGCCATCAAGAATTAGATATACCCCTAGTCAGGACGGTCATTCTAGTTAGGAGAACTGTTGTACCCAAAACCAAAATTTTTGCTTCACTAAGGCATTTTGCTTAATTGAGTCTTAATCTTGTTAAAGTGATGTCAGAAGGTCATTTTTGGGCTTTTTAAGTATGGAGTTGGTGTTAGTTTCATGTCAGTCTGTTCCTCAGGAAAATCAAGAAAAGTGAAAATCTGAAAGAAAATCATCAAAATTTTCTATCTTTGGAGAGGGGAGCACATTTTCAAAAGGGCGCCCTATCTTTTAGGGGCTCAGATCCTATTTTTAGGGTTTGTCACTTCTAGCAAACATTTGTCCAGCATCACGTCAGCTACACAACGAACTATTAAGCTTATCAAACAGACCTGTTTCGTGCAAGTTACGAAAGATATAGCGCAGAACGAGAGGAAAGTAAAAATTGGCTAACACTGGAGAAAAAAGCAGCTTTTGAGAAAGGCGCCCGTCTTTTTGAGGTGTCAAATGAAGGTTTTTGACTGAATGCCACCCAAGATGTTTGTCTCACATTTGTTCAGGCTTCACGACGCATCCGTCAGTGGGTGAATCTGAGTTGCAGAAGTGCCTGGGCCGGAGGTCAAACATGGGGTCAAATCTTGGTCAAAATATCAAGGAATAAGCAAAAGAGCACATTTTCATTAAGGCGCCTGAGCTTTTCAAGCCTTTAATGCCTTCTTTTTGATGTTCTCAGATATTCAGCTTGTCCGTGTTACGTTCAGCTTTCCGTTGCCGGTCTCCGTTAGATCAGAAGATGATTCAGCAACTTGCAGTCGGAGTTCTAGTATTATTTTGGTCAGTTCCAGAAATGGCTAAGTCTGGAGGAAAAAGAGCAACTTTTCAAAAAGGCGCTCTTGAATTTCACCCCTCAGATGATGTTTTCTAGAGAAATGTGCCTTTGCAGCTGTCATATGGAATGAGGTCAGCTCCGCAGTGAACCTGTGATCCAGTCCTGAAACTTCGTCAATCAGAAGTTATGAAGGATTTGTTTTTCCCTTCGTACGAGATGGAAATGAGAAAATTTGGCTAAGTCTGAGAAAAAGAGCAGCTTTTGAAAAAGGCGCTTGGATTTTTGACCCTTCAGATCTTAGTTTTATGATATTCAGTCTCAAGGTATCTTTTGATTAGTTTTTGTCGTACTTTGCGATGTACCTGTCAGCTAGCCAATCGGTGAAGTCAGTCAGCCAGTGTCAGGGGATGAACAGAGGTCTCGAAGGAGGTTCAAATCCAAATTTTCATCAAAATTGGCTAAGTTTGGAAAACGCCTAGAGAGGTCAAAGTTGATTTTTCGAAAGAAGTTGACTAGTGCGCCCTAACTTGAGTTCTGACTTCAGTTAGACTGAACGATTTCTGGGTTGTCATCTCCAGTTCACATTTTGGCATGTTGAGTATTCTTTTAGTTTGCATGTCCAGATAACTGACCTTGCATGTTGAGTTAACTTGTTTGCATGTTCACTTAACTGAAGTGCATGTTTGAAAATCAACTTGAGTTTGAATGCATGGCGCATTAGTTGAAGTTGTGAAGATTTTGTGAAGTTGGCGCTTCACTTTGGGTTGTCAACTTCAATTTCTAAAAGGGACGCTTTAGTTCTTAAAGCATGTTAAGTATGGCGAATTTAAATTGTCAACTAAAGCTTAAATCGCATGATGTTTTAAATAGGTTTTGGCAACTGAAGTCTTAATAAGGTGACTTTAGTTCTAAAGCATGGTGCTTTATTTAGTCTTCAGTTAACTAAAATTGAGGTCCAATCACAAGCCAAGCGCAATTTTCAAGGTTGAATGCATTTGCTACAAATTTTGGTGATGAAACTCTATTTATTCAAGTTTAGGTGTCCATTATTTCTTCATCTCAAGTTTAGAAATATACATTCTTCTTTAGCGAGCAGCAATTTAAAGGTGCTACAGGTGTCAGAATTCAACATTCTTCATAGCAACGAATTCAGATTGTTCAGAGGAAGAAGATTCCATACTTTGTTTTCAGTTTGCATGCAGGTTTCATCGAATTCCAAAACAGAGATAGGCGAATTCTACTAAAGCAGAGCAAATAAAACCTTCTTCCTTCTGTCTTATTTCTTCTATTTCTCATCTTCGGTACTTTCTTCGCATGTCAAAGAAAATGGAAAAATATTCAGAATCTGATCATCTGGGTTCGCATACTTCAGCATCAGCAGCAAAACCCATGTCTTAGATTTTTTCGAGAAAATTGCCCCGCAGCCTTCATTTTGAAGCTTTATGCTTTTTTCTGAAGATTTCTTTGCATGTGGGCCAAAATCACATCTTTTTGAAAATCACATCATCTGGGTTTATTCAGAATTCCGTTGTGCACAAAACCCATGTTCCAGATTTTCTCAAGAAAAATTGCCCCGGGAAGCTCTAGAACCCCTGCTTTTCTCGACTGAAAAGTCTCTGCATGCCTAGCTAACACTCACTTTTTCAAATTTTTATTGATCTGGGTTTGCTTAGAATTTGATTCTACACAAAACCCACATTTCAGAAAAATTTCGAAAAACTTTCCCGCAGTGAGCTATTTTTAGCCTTGTCCAGAGCTTTTTCAGCTTCTTCAGAAAGTTGTCAGAACATAGTCGTGTTCACAATCAACGGGCAAGTTTTTCAGAAGGCGATTCAACTAGACTGAATTCAAGACCAAATCAGTCTTAATTTATGCAGCTGACAATGAAGATCAAGTGCACCCGCGGGTTGATTCAAACAATTTGACAAGCATAGACGCGGGTTGGACACCGTTGGAATTCCGCATTCTTGTGTATTTCTCACAACCAAAGTGTTCGCGGTCAAGCTTTGTGGTTTCATCATGCAACACTTTTTCGTTGAGAAGAATAAGGAAAAGCGTTAGAGACATCAAGTTGCAGAAGAGATAGTGGCCATCACTTCATTTACGAAGCCGCCAAAGTCACTCAGATCCTGTGAAGATGGTACCTACGCTGATCTCGAGGCTGTACAAACTGAGTTTCAGAAACATGTTTGTGATATCTTGATGGAGGTTCTAGATCACATTTCAGTGATTTCGGCTAGTTTCAAAAAGACGGCTGAGTATGTCAAAGAATGCATGCATACAATCAAGTAGAGTGACAGAGAATTGAAGAGACAGATTATTGTTTTGGACAACGTCAAAGTGCCAAAAGACAGAGTGATTGATGAATTCTTGGTCAAGGTGTTGGACCGAGATGACTTGGAGTGATCTGCCAGTTGGGACCTGCAGTTAGTTTCGAGGTTAGAGTCAAGAGCAACAATTAACTCGACTTTTAGTCTTGAGTTCACTTGCTGATTTCATACATGCTTATCTCTTCCTTGGGATTATCTTAACAGGAGTTAGGGTTAAGGTTTCCAGTTAACTGAGGGTAGTGTCCAGTTAACTTTGCTTTAAATAAGGACGTGCATGCTTGCACATTGTCCATTTAGGTTAGATGTACCAGTTAATTGATGGTAGTTTTCCAGTTAACTGTATAGTTTGCTTTATTAGGGTTTAGCAATAAATCTTGCATGCATTGCAAGACTGTAGTTGACTCAAGGTGATTTTAGGGTTCCCTACACCTTTTGATGTCTATAAATAAGAGCTTTTGCTCATTTGTAATTAACTTTTGCGTGATAGCATACATGTTGTGCCTACCTTTGTAGTATTGCTATTATTGTATCTATTCAAGAACTTTTGCACGAGAGAATATATGCTGTGCCTACCTTGCCTGTAATATTGCTCGTTTGTATCTATTCATGAGTATTTACTATTGTGATGAATTGTTATGCCACATAGGGTTTCATGCAATTATGATGGTGAATGCTTGCCTTAGTTAGATATAGTGGCTAGTTGATCGTAGATTGTATGCGTGTCTTGCCAATGCAATTTATTATCCTAGTTGGCTATCCTTCATGTTATGTGTTCAATAAACTCGTTCAGATTGAGCTGATAGATGTGCCACCTTGCCTTCAAGTTGAAAATCTATTCTTGCTTATCGTATGATGTGTGTGAATAATAAACTTATTCAGATTGAGCTAATAGTTGTGCCATCTTGCCTTCAAGTTGAGAATTTGTACTTAGTTTATCGTATATTGTTGTTTCCAATAAGCCTATTCAGACAAGCAGATAGTTGTGCCACCTTGCGTTCACGTTGTGAGTCTGTACCGGGCTTATCGTCAGATAAACATTCCTGCTCCATTTCCTCATGCTCTGTTTTCTTGAGGAAACTAGATAGATTTAAAGTAGTTAGCTTAGTTGTAGTTAATGATCTGCGAAACCAAAAAATCCTTAGCTGCAACGTTCTTGGTTTTCTTAACCTTGTGCCTCTTCCCGCTGAGAACAAAAAGATAGGACTTAGATTACTTTTCTTTTCCACGCATTTCAGCACTACGAGGGAGCTTCCCCTCCTAATTTGAAGAGCACTCATTACGCAATGTGCATAGCTGCCCGTACAAACCTGCACTCCAGAGGTGTTAGTTTTTACGCCAACAAGAACCTATAGTGAATGATCGACCAGGGTAGTATAGATTTTTGACACCAGACTCAGATGGCAAGATGTTAATTTGGAAATCCTTTATAGTCAGTACCTCGTGATGGGTCGGATTTCTTCAGTTGAAGAAACACAGGAGACCAATAGGTCTTTGGTTGGGTGGCAAAGCCCTTGATGATGTTTCTCTTTCCCTCAAAGGTTGAGACTTGTTTTCAAGCATTCCAGCAGGAAGCCTTCGGACTATACTATCTCTTAAGTCTCTCTCTCTCTCTACTTCAAAATAGAATTATTTTATAATGTTTAATTCACTGTTGTTAAAGTATGTTCTTTTCGTTTCTTAATGGAATAGTTAGTTCATAAACAACTGTAGTTTCAGTTATTAAAACCATTAATTGTTCCATTTCAACTGAAATTGAAAAAAAAACTAGTAGTTATTGAATGTTAAAGTAGTTGATGCTCAGATGATTTATCTTTCATGTTTGTTATATGTGTTGAAACTCTAGTTAAGAAAAATTAGTTAGTTACTCTTCAGCTGAATCTAGAAGTTAGTTGCATTGTAGATAGTTGTTATGTTACAAATATAGTAGAGGACACAAGTATGTTGAGAAGTAGTTGTTCTACATTGAGGGTACCAATGATGAAGAAAAGGATGAAGAAGATGTAGTTGTGGTTGTGGAAGACTCAAAAGATGTCCAACTATTTCTTGTCATGCAATGCCAAGTATTAGTGCCCCACAAATGTTCAAGGCGAGGGATTTCTTTAAACAACAAAAGGTAACAATATCGATCAACTCAAGGAGTGTTCATAACTTCATCAACAATAAGTTGGCAACACAATTGAACTATTTTGTTTACCCAACCCTAGAATTTCAAGTTATGATTGCAGATAGAGGTCATGTCAATTGTCCAAGGAAATGGCACCGCATTAAACTTACCATGGGTGACTACATGCTCGACTGTCCTATGTTTGCTATCCCAACGGCTAAAGCAAACATTGTTTTGGGTGTCCAATGGCTCAATACCTTAGAAACAATTAAGATGAGCTTCTAAGAGATATTCATGTGGTTTCACCCGGAAGGTAAAACATTTGAACTAGGAGGGTTGCACGCAAAGTATCAAAGATAGTAAGCTCACATCAAATGCAAAAGATGTTTAACAAGGGGGTAGATAGAGGTGTGGCGCAATTATTGTCATTGGAAGTGCAACTATCAAAGATTTTGGCATTGCTAAATCCATAAGCTATTTTGAAGGATAAACTAAAACGATTGCCTCCCAAAAGAGGTCCTAAGTGAGCTAGTAAGCTATTCAATCCATTTCAAAGCACCATTTACCATCCTTCACCTCTTTTTTGAAAGCACGCCAAGAGGTTAGAGCAATGGAAGAACATATTGAGCAATAGAGGAACAAGGTAAAGGCACAAAACAATATGAAGCAGCAAGTTGATGAGCACATCATTTTAACACAAATAATGCTACCTGAGCTAGAGTGGAGGGAAGACCCATCTCATAGCTTGAGTTAATTTTCCAAATGCACAAAAGGTGCTAAGAACTAGGATACTCAAATAATGGAAGAATTTGCCAGTTGAAGATGCCACGTTGGATGATGAAAATTTTGTGCACAAGCATCCACAATTGATCAACATTGAGAAACAATGCTTGTTGGAAGGGTGGGCCATGCTACGCCCTTAATCCTATAGTGAACATAGGGTTATGAGTAGTTAGCCTATAGCTACCTTAGCTCTTAACTAAATTTATTCGATCATTATTGTAGTTTTATATAGGTAGTTAAGTCAGCCTAGGTGGCACCCAAGGCATAAGTAAGCTATATATAGGAGCTAGTGGTTAATTTATTATCATCATATTGTAACTTGTGTTCTCAATGGAGATATTTCGAGGTTTTCCCCCTCAAAGCAGTACATTATTCTCAAGTAATATCAAGTATTTGCAGCATATTTCCTATTATATTTTTCTCTTGTGCAAGTGATTTCATTACATTTAGAAGGTGAAATTTGTCGATAACTTGATAAGTGATTTAAATGAAATATGAAAATATTTCCCCTAACCACAATAAATATATCTCCAACAATTCACGCATAAAAAATGTTCCTATATTTATAAGTTCTCAATGTAAATCTTCACTAAAAACCAACTTGGAGAGAAAAGGGAATAATAGAGATAGTTCAAACTTCAACGAACACCATACCAACTTACCCTCTAGAAAATTGAAATTCATGTACGGAGCAAATCTAAGAATCTTATCCTTGTGCTTAGCAAAATACTTGGAATCTAGAAGAGTGTTAGAATTGTGAAAAACATGAGCCACATGATCAAACAATGAACAAAGATACCTTCCATGCAAGAGATTTGCAAACAAAGAATTGCTATATTCCTCAACAAGAAAAAGCTACAGAATGCAAGAGACTATCAAAAAGATATGAAAGCTCGAGAGAGCAGAAGAGATAATACAATGAGGGTTAAGTGCCATATAGGAGCAACCCTAAATGGTAAAGGGATTAGATTAGGACCAGTGTAAACATCACATGCGATGAGACAAAATGATCTAATAATAGCTCACTTCAATTAACATAGAAAAGCACTTAGTTAACTAAATAAAGAACTCCTAAGTTTAGCTTAAGTGCATGAGAATAAATTAGACTAATAATTAATTAAAGATTAATTAATTATTAGCTAATGCATGATTACTCTAACAAAGACGATTTGAAATATTATCAATTATCAAGTGCAAGAAACCCATCTCAACATCTAGAGCAATATACTCCCAAACTGTATTTTGCTCCAAAATTGTATGATGTAGTCCAATGAATGTCGTAAAAGCTTACCCTGTAGAAAATTGAAATTCATGTAAGGAGCAAATCTAAGAATCTTATCCTTGTGTTTAACAAAATACTAGGAATCCAAAAGGCAATATGAAATTTTATCAATTATCAAATGCAAGGAACCCATCTCAACATCTAAAGCACTAAACTCTCAATGTGCACTTTGCTCCAAAATTGTATAATGTTCATGATTCCAATAAGGCCTCAAAGGTTCGGAAGTAGTAGTCACTAGGATATACAAGTGAGCTTCCCATCCTTTTGACACCATGATTGAGATTTGAAAACCAATTTCCCAAGAAAAGTACCCCTAAGGAGACACAAACACAAAATTGAATTAAGGATACCAAAAGCACAAGGTGACCAACACAATAACACAAGCAATGATGTTAAAATACGACTAAAAAGAGAAAGTCACCACTAGAGAGCAGTTGTACTATTTGCTCCAATAAAAGTTACAAAATTGAAAGGTCACCATATCATAACTCATGATAAGGCCTATAGGATCTAATAACAAATAGATAGGTCTCCATATATGCTAAGTGTGCCCCCTAGTCCTAGTCACATACCAAGTTGGTTTAGCTAACAATCCCACAACGAGAGCTGTCTAAGCTCACCTAGGGTCCTACCTAGGCACCCCAAATTCCTTGCAAGTCCTTCAAACCTAGGGTGCCCAAGTGAGACCCTAGGCAAACCCAAGGGGACCCAAGGGATGCCTAAAGAAGAACAGAAAATCATTTTTTTTAAATCATTTGTAAAAACAAAAATGTATCAAATACCTAATTCACCCTCAAGTGATAAAATTGAGAAAATGGCATGCCCCTCAATCCAATTGGGGTCTCCACTCCCAAACCCCCACAAGTTATTGGGATATCTTATCACATAAGAAACTTAATTGCAATGAAGGGGTGACAAGGAATTGGGATCTAACTCTTGAGTATTACTAACTTCGATGTTACTGTCACACAACTTGCCAAAAATCTCTTTAGATGAGGCAGCTTCTATGTATGACATGGCTAGTGGAAGTGGCATTTCAATTCATTGTGGTTCAAATGAAATTGAGCCAAATGTTGACTTTGATGCTCTCAATGAAGACAAATATGAAGATATTGTATATTGATTGTAATTTTCCTTGTATATAAGACTTTATTTTTTTGCAAATTATGAAGTACTTAAATATTTTGTTTATTGGCAATCATGAATATTGTTGTTTTTATATTTTGTAATTTACATTTTTTTAATATGTATACAACCATACCCAATCATACCATACCCAAGGAAAACAAATTGTGATATTTGTGTACCTATACCCAAACCCACTTTAGAACTAGCAACTTAGGTCTCCATATATTTAAAAAGGAACAACTAGAACCATTAAACCCTACAAATAGACTATTGACCGGACTTTGCAAGCAATGAAATTGCATAGGACCCCTTGATGAGATGACATGGATAACATCAATGCGCACAAAGGCCCCAAGAAATCTAGATTACAAATGTTGAATGTGGTTGGAAGATTGACAAAAATATAGACTCTTTTATAGATTAATCATATAATACTAGAAGTTCCACATGTCAATACCCACATTACTTATGATATCATGCTAAATGCTAATAGAATGTATCTAGTTCATCCAATGTTTCAAGGATAAAGCATTCCAATCAAGGGAAACTTGTGTAACTAACTAGATTAGTTATGAAACATAATTAGGAATAACCATAGATGAATACACAATATCATAGACGTGCAACAAAATCATTTTATCAAAGCAATATTATTGAGGCTTTTACCGTCTCTCCAAATGTTCACCTTGGTTAGCATGGAAAGGATAGAGATACCAAATGACCTAAAGAGAAACCTTTAAAACAAGATTAGAAAAAAATACAACACAAGAAACAAAAATTGGAAATGAACATACAAAAGAAGGATGTTTGACAACACTGAATTTGTCAATAAACCTACAAAGCCTTCAATGGTGGCAAACTACACAAGTCGCCCATAGAAGTAAAAATCACCAAAAATTGTGACTAAACCCATTTTGCCTTGTTGAAATGCATTTGAATCAGATATAAATGAGATTTTCAAGTGCATTTTTTACCCCCTTTTGATTGACGTGACCCACGACCCACCAATTTATATGACAAGTAGGGTTCTTATTTTGTAGGCAAATGAAAAACACTCATCACTCTCGCAAATTAAGGCTCATAGTGCAAATTTAAAACAAAAACAAGTTTATTTTGTAGATTTTTCAAAGTTATCTCAAATAAAAAATCCTCACTATGTAAAAACAATTTAACAATGGACAAGAAGATAGTCAACGAGATCCTTCGAAATTGATGAGCATATAGGTCTGCTACCTTCATTTTCTACATAGATCTGAAATTCTCAAAGTAAATTACAACAAAAACATTCATTTCATTCAAAAGCCCATTGTAGATTAATAGCTAAGCAAAATCCAACGGTGAGAGGGTAACACATGTTAAATTATTAAATTATTTACTTTTTTGAATTATTAAATTATTATTTCTTTATACATTAGATAATAGTTAGTCTTCTCTACAAAATGCTTTAAATGATGAAAAAATGAAGTTATTGACAATCTTAAAACTTTTAATTTATTTTATTGTATACATCACAATCACTTCAAGTTTTAATTTATCTTATTGTATACATCACAATCATTTCAAGTCTGACTTTTAAATACACTTACCACTCTAGTTTTTTAATTTGAATATGTTTTGCAATGTTTTTATTAATTATTGAAATATATACAAATTAAACTTTATAATAAAAAAATACTATAGATATCCTAAATACATCTATCTAAAAATGCTAATAATTTATTTTACTTTAGAACTATTTAAAAATTATTTTATTTTATTTACATAGATTGCTTAAGAGCTATTTTTATTTGCTTAATAGTTATTTCATATTACTTCAAAACTATTTTAAGAACTATTTTGTTTTATTTACATTGTTTATTAATTTTTATTTAAAGAGCTATTTTTACTTAAGAGTTATTTTATTTTACTTTAGAACTATTTAAGAATTATTTTATTTTATTTGCATTGTTTACTTTATTTTTCTCTAAAGAGTTATTTTCTTTGCATAAATGTTATTATATTTACTTAAGAGTTATTTTATTTTACTTTAGAACTATTTAAGAATTATTTTGTTTTTACTTAATGTGTTCTTATTTACTTGAAACTTGAAAGTTATTTTATAGTTTTAGATTTTTTTTAAATATATGTCAGTTTTGTTGTAGTATTTTTTTATGTCCATGGTTAGGACATTAAGCCACTGTAGAAAAGCTATTGGCGTAGTAATGAAATCAATAAAAAGCCCAAAGTCAACGGACCCTTGGTCTACTGATGAAATTGAATTGTTCTAAATGAGCCCACCAAGGATCATGTCTTGTTGTGTGAGGGATGAGGCCAGGATTGTGCCCTGGATGACTTTGGTCGAATGGAAACCCCTCAGTCCTTAGCTCTCAATCTCTATACTGTTGAAATGCCTTTAAATTTAAAAAACAAGTTTTCCTCTTTTCTTTTGCCTTTTTTTTTACATTTTTTTGAAATCCAATTAAAACCCTTTTTCTTTTAAATCTTATACTTTTGGTTTGCTGATTTTCTCCCCAAAGAACTTTTTCTGCTATGCAGTAGCCCATGAATACCATCAACAACTAAATGATCAACAAAAATGCACTATCAACGTTTCCATAAACACAGCTCTAGTGAATGAATATTAACACAGCATCCTAGCCACACAAAAAAGGTTCAAGAAGGTCTAAACTACTTACAATTCAAAACTGTAATACTAGAAGAATGCACATAATACATTTAGCGACACATAAAAAAGAGTAAATTGACTCTCAAAATATTGACAATAAATTTAATTTGAGATTTGAAAATGAATCCAAAAACTTAAGTTGTTCAAAGCAAGTAGAAGAGTCAACTCATTCTGTGTATAGTCCAATCATCTATTTCTCTCTCTCCTCAGATAAGTAAACATGCACACAACACAAAAACACTGCCATCTCTAACACAGCTGGAGACAAGATACTTGCCTGAGGGGTAGACAACATAAGTGCATCTTGCTTATTAAGTCGAGAATGTAATAGGGCAAAATATATCTTCCAGAAGTGACCTTCACTCATATAACCAGGACAAAGTTCGATTCTGAGAGCAGCCAGTCTTGGGGCTAAGCATTCAATAGCCAAGGCATGTTCCCGCTGAATATCAGACATGTCGAAATCTAAAAAACAAAAGAAAGAAAATACTCAGTATGCTTTCCACAAAATGAAATAACAATGGTCATTAACAAAGTAATTATTTATGCCTGCAATTACAGAAGAATTCATATCATAAAGCTCTTGCCAACATTTTTGACATAACATTTTCTGCTCTAAAAAGCCAAAATAAGGTGTCCTGGGATAATAGAGAATATCTTATTGTTCAAGGAAAAATATCAAAACAGAAATGATGCTTATTATGCATATTTTCACCCTGCCAGAAACTAATGCATAAATTTAGATCTTAGCATCAGAAGAATTTTCTGTTACCCAGATGTCTAAAAGTTTGAATGTGGATTTCATTATTATAGATATTTGCATTGTTCCTGCGTAACATTCTCTTCAAAACTGCTTCCTTTCAAAAAAGAATTGACATATTTTCTTCCAATTTAAAAAGTTCTACATCTTGGAAAATAGAGAGATCATAGCATTCCATGCTATATTGACCAATAAAATGAGTGTAAAAAGCGGGTCATTTCAAGCAGATTTTACCAGCAGCTAAGCTCAAAGATAAAAAGCAACTCCACAGTATAAAACTCTAGCTGTTAGTTACTCAACATTCCTGAATATTGTTTTTCTATGATACCACTGTTTCATCTTCGAAAAAAATTGGTCTCTAAAAAATTCAAACTTATAAAGCCTTGTTGAGTACTAGTGCACCCCAAAGCAAATGAATATAAGGTCTCTAATCTCTATCACTTTTACCTGTATCCATTTGTAATGATATTATGTAGATGATTGATCACAATTTGCTCTTATTTCAAAGGAATTGTCATGAATCCATAGTCAAAGGTCATGAACACATGGGTTTCGCCATGAAATACTATGGACTAAGTGTCCTCCAATGGTTTGCTAATGACAGTGGACCACAAACTCTCAATGAAGCTCCTTCCAAAATACAATTGTCAGCTGCAGTAACTGGAACTTGATACGTATTGAGTTGTGAAAATTCATTAGGAAATTTCTAATTTATTGCTTGAAATTATTCTCTTAATTTTGGACTACTTCTCTTCCCACTCCTAGTCCCCCCCCCTACTCCAACACACACCGACTGATCTATGGTTGTCACAAACTAGTGGAACTAATATCGCAATCAACCACAGATTAAACCCTGTGAATGGCTCATGGTGTGGAACTGTTACTAACATTACCATATCCATCTAAAGCATCCATAGTCCAAACTAGCAATATCAACGACTGTCATTGATGCAGTATTATTAACTTGAGCTGAAAAAGTAGTGGCCTAGAAAAGTACTAGAATTTAATTCTATGGAACAAAGCTACCCAATCTTTGAGAAAGAATTCATCCCCACCTGTTAAACAACCACCATGGGAAGATCGAGACACAACAGCTCACCTGGTGTACCTTCCCTTCCTTACTCAGCATGCCTTTGCTCAGTGAAAGATCCAGCATCACTAGCAATAGAGACAGTAGCAAATACAGATTCAACAGAAGTAACTCATTCTCTAGATTGGGACCTGTTGGTGTACGTTTTATCATCCACCGAACACACAGAATAAAATGTCCAAAGACACTCTATCCTCTCTTGAAAAACCACCGCATATGCTAAGATTGCGAGAAGATCATATGGCGATTCCAAGGTTTCTTTTGTCGGGTCTCGACGTGTGGATAAGCTCAATGGCCGTTGTGATATGCTAGTAATAAACAAGGGGACTTACGTTAAGGAAATCTTCACAAGTTTAGGACTTAGGGAATTTATCATTAAAGGCTCTCAATTAGGACTTTCAATGGATCTCAAAAAAATGGCAAAAGGATAGGGTTTAGGAGAATCTAGTCTATGCCTAAGAACTCAAGAGACAATAAGGATTCGGTGAAGGGAATAAACCACACTTTGTTTCGCCTCCTGCAGGACAACATACGCAAAATGGGTGCAATCTTCAAGGGTTGTGATAATAATTTTCAAACCTCGAATGAGGCTGAAGTTAAGTTTCCACAATTAAGAGCTCAGGCTAACTTTACGCATCGAATGCAAATCATCCATTCGAAGAAAGTATGAGCTACACTTCACCATTGAATCAATACGATCAATCTCTCATTCAATTAACCAACTTTCAAAGCAAATTCTACCTAATCTAACTTTAACTTTAATCTATGGCGGAAGAAGATATGCAACCTCGCTTACTATTTGACAATAAAAAGTTATTCAAGGCAAATCATGCACAAGAGCTTTCATTATTCGAAATAGTCTCAACCAATGTTCCACGGAGTCTCCTGAAGGGGACACGTCTCCATGTGGGGGACGGGTCTCGGAGACGGGGGGACAAGGGGTCTAAGTTTGGGGACGGCGGGGGGACGGCGGCGGGGGGGGCGGCGCTGATATACATAGGGTACTTGAATAACTAGTTATAAAAAGATGTTTTAGAATAACAATTCAAATTAAACTTTGGCAAATTAGTAAAATTGCAAATACTAACATTTTGAATACTTGAAAACTATTAGTAATCACTAATCAAATAAAATATTAAAATTTGACAAATGAAATTGTCGAATTTGAGATTTCTATTATATGAATATCGAAAATATGACATGTCACATCATAATATCATATCATAATGATAAAAATAAGTAGCATGAGTACATTGATAGTTTGATATCATAATCAAAATAAGTACAAAATGCAAAAATGTAGTTAAGGGAGGCCTCTAATCATCCCCAAACTCCTCATCACTCGAACTACTAGAATCCTCGCGATCAAGCACTGCCAAACTAATACCAACCAGCCCTGCATCTGAAGCCGAAACTGCAGCATCCTCATCAATCTGTGCTGGCTCCTCTGGGTCTACATCCCACCGTGCTGCTGGACTCTCTTTGTACAAAAGTGATTTGCGGTCAATGAGACGCAAAGCACTATGTACAGCCACAAGCTTCTCTGCTCTCCTAGAGGTAAGTCTGTTCCTCTTAAGAGAGTGGATGAAGCTATATGTAGACCAGTTCCTCTCAGCAGCTGAAGAACTAGAAACCTGAGATAACAATCGAATGGCTAGAGTGGTAGTCAAAGATCCTGATCCATGGCAAGTCCACCACAAAATTGGGTCCTCCTGCGCCATAGTTCGCATATCCATCTTGGCTGCATCTGAATAACCTCTAAGAGTGGCAAATTTGGTCCACTCAGTGCGAATCACACTGGCATCTACATCATCATACATCCTCTCAATGCACCTAAAGAACCCTGCCTTCACCTCTGCATCCTGTATCGGTGTTACTCTACCAGGCCTAGTCAAGTACCACTTAGGATTAAGTGCATAGGCTGCCATGTGCAAGGGAGTGTTGAGCTTCTCCCATCTCCTGTGAATGATTGGCTGAATGTGCTCGTGGTAGAATGCTAATGTAGGGTCCCTCTCTCGCACAACAGCCCTCATCTGATCAAGCATAGAATCAATGCACTCATACACCTCTCCAAGGCTAGGTGCATCCGCATCCCCATACCTGATAACCTGGAAAACTGGTTTAATGATGGCAACAATATATTTTGCATCAGCCCAAAACACATCGCTCTTCACTGTATCCTTCACCTTCCTCCCATGCTCTGTCCTAGACTCGGCCCACCTACTCCAATCTGCTGTCATGACCATGAGTTGCAGTGCCTCTTGCAACTCAATCATTCTGTCTAAGAGAATGAAATAAGAACCATATCTCGTATCAGTAGGTTTCAGGAACTCCTTCTTAGCGAAGGTCCTGAAAAGTGCATGTGATGTGTGGTGGTTGCAGATAAACATCTGCACATCTCTCGCATCATGAACCACTGCTCTAATCCATTCAATCTTTCCCATGTCCTTGAGTGCATTGTTCATGGCATGCACACAACATGGGGTCCACCAGATATGCCTATAAGTAGCCTCAATAAGTCTCCCTGCAGCTTTGCACACATGCGCAGCATCTGTCACAACTTGGACCACATTTTGTGGCCCAACCTCCTCAATAGCACCTCTGAGAACCTCAAACTGAAAATCAGCATCTTTGCGATGCCCTGAACAATCAACTGCCTTAAGAAAATATGGGCCCTCAGTACATGTAACCATGATGTTAATGAGTGGACGATGGCTAATGTTCGTCCACCCATCCATGACTATGCTACATCCTGTCTCAATCCAACACTCCTTCATCTTCTCCATCAACAAATTGATCTTGGAATAGTTCTTATCCAAGATCGCTGTCCTCAATTTCGTCTCACCTGGTGGCACATATGATGGTCCTCCCTTTGCCACCATCGATATCATATCCTTAAAATAAGGAGATCGGGCAACATGAAACGGGATGCCATTGGCAAAGAAGAACTTGCCAATGGCATCATCTATCTCATCCTTGAGCTGCACATTAAACAAATCTGCAATGGGGTTACTTTGAGTTTGACTTTGCACTTTCCGTTTCCCCCTCCCCTCTCCTGCATAGGCACTAGAAGAAGAACCTGGTGTCCCTCCTACTCTCGTCTGCAAAGTATGGCTAGATCTCTGTTGTTGGCTATGCTGAAGCTGTGTCCTATGAGACAAAGTAGTAGGCACAGGTGCAACTGGAGTATCATCATGAACACCCCATAACTTATTTATTTCAATTTTGAATTTCAGGTTTTCCGGTTTTAATAAAAAACGACATATCCCCACACCTTTTCCTTTAATGAAAAGGAGGTGTGCATTAACTCTAGTGATGCTGCCATACCACCCACCACCACAAAAGTTGCACTTCCACCTCCTTGTGCCACCAGTTGTTGCCGCTTGCGGTTGCCTGCTTAGATCTTTTGTTGCAAATTGTTTGAGAGGGGAAGTGGGATCAAAAGGACCCCTAGCATACTTTGCCAATATTGCAGAAGGGCAATTTACATTACTTGCTTCACTTGCCATGGAACTAGTTTGGACTTCATGCTCATCCCCATGGTCATCCCCCTCAACCCCAGGTTCATATTCAGGATCAACATCACTATGTGAATGAGCTTCATCCTCACTCATGTTGATGTCATCATTGTCATGAGAGCTCATTGTGACACTGCAATAAACAAATAAATTCTATAAGTGCCTAGTTTCAGCCTAGTTTCTGTTTAACAAATTTGAAAATAAAATTTTAAAATTTCATGATGAATCTTGATGGAAAGATGAAAGAAAAAAAAATGAGCCTTGAAATGAAAATGAAGAATATGAATATGCATTTGCAGCCATGTATATGAAATTATGATTAAATTTTTAATCATAATTTCATAGACATGTGGCTGCAAATGCATATTCATGTTTTGATTTTCATTTCAATGCCCATTAAAAACATCAAACTACATTTTCAAAATGAATCTAAAAACTTGGAAAACAAAACAAAAAAAAATTGAAAAAACTAAGAAAAACAGTCATAAAATCCTACCTTGTGCTTGAAAAATCCTTCAAAATTGGTGTAGAATGCTCCTCCTCTTCTTCTTCTTTCTCCTTCTCACCCCTCTTGCACTTGCAGCACCTCAAACTCACTCTTTCACTCACTCTTCTCACTGGTTTTCCTCTTCTTCACCTAGCTGCTCCAAAACATCAAATGCATATATGAGTAAAAAAGAAAGCAATTTGAGAGTTTTATTTCATTTAGAGGCTTTGAGATGGGTCCCATAGGCCTTTAGGGTTCGGCCCCATGCACAAACTTCAAGAAAAATAAAAGATTTTTTAAAAAAAAGCACTTTAAAATGCGTCCCAGCGCGGGAGACTCCTGGGCGTCTCCGAGACGCTCGAGGGACGCGTCTCCGTCTCGTCGAGGAGGAGACGCCCAGATCTCCCCCCTCTCAGAGTCTCTCCGTCGTCCCCCGGCGGCGGCGGGACGGCCGGCCAAGGCGTCCATGGCGTCCCCAAGTCCTACAGCGTCGGGGAGAGGCACAAAAAAGGGGGGGAACGCGTCTCCGTGGAACACTGGTCTCAACGCAACAATCTCATATTCTGTCTCCACACAAATGAAAGTGAGAGAGCATCAGTTTATATAGAGCTTCAAAAATGAAATGAAGGGCCGAGATTAAAACAATATCAACGGCCAAGATTATTACAACCAAACCCTAATTAGGGTTTCCCAAAATAACAAGTCATCAATCAGTAAACTATCAATAGAGAGGCAGTTACAGCTATTATCCAGGAGAGGCGTCCTTATCCTTCTGAGAAGCATTGCGTTCTACGAATCTGGACACTACTGCAATGACCTCCTCCATCGTGACAAGTGGCAGCATGCTGATCCGGAATTCAAGTTCATCCAAGTTCTCTGCACATTTGGCAAAGATATTTGCCCATTCTGCTTCCTGCTTCCTAAAGTCATTCCGGATGGCGGAAAGACTTGCCACTCTCGCAAAATCCTTTCTTAGAAGTGGTCCAGTAGTCGAGAAGAAAACCTCATGAACCTTTTGTTTCAGCTCCTCCAGCTGCATATCCTTTTCTCGGACAATCTCTTGATCAAACATTTCTGCAGCTGTCATGTGAATTTTCTCCCGGAGGTCCTTTACCTGCCCCTCAATTCTAAGTCCATCCAAACTTGCCTTCTCCAAAACTTCCCTACGTATAGTTACTGCCCAAAACTAGTGATTGAAATCATATGCTGCTCCTGCAGCAATCACCTTCCCAGCGACCAACTCCTCTCTTGGAGTGCCCTTCAATAGCCTGAGGCATGGAATAAGCCTCTCCTCCATATCCGGAATACCTTCCCATGTTTCCGCCATATCCATAAGTCTGGAAAGAAAGCATGAGGTTTTCCCATAAGCAAGTGCCAGTTTCTCCATGAACAATGCCGCTTTCGTGCCTTCACCCGCTATCCAGTCCTAAGCTTCCTTGGCCGTCACCATTCCGTACTCAACATCCTTGGTCACCTCCTGTGATGAATTAAGGAGAGGAGGAACAATCGCATTACCCTGATCAAGTAGTTGGGTCAAATGCTGTATATATTCCTTGAGACGTTCGACCTCCTTCTTATACTCCTTCTTAGCCACTTCCTTTTCCAATCTCGCTTTGATGGTCGAGACGGAATTATCTAATTCCTCCACCTCTTGACCTTTCGAGGTTGGGCCAAGGTCAACAGTGGTTATGGCATATTCCTGAGGAGTGATCTCGTCTCGTGGCTTGTCCACCGTGGGTACTGCAATGTGCACGGAACGGTTGCCTGTTTCATTCCTCTGAATGGTGGAGAATTTCTTGGCAGGCTTCTTGATTGCGACTTGCTCCAACCTCGCCAAGAAATCGGCAGTATCATCCTCCTCTTCTTGAGCTTCTGCAGGTACCTGAATTTTCATCCTTTCTATCAGCCACTCTGGAATGGTCGGTTGTTCAATCCCATCCTCTACCTGAACCTCTTCCTCATTCGGAACATCCACAACCCCTCTTAGAGCGAAAATCATTCCCTCCTCGAAGTCATTATTCCGAACTTCTATCTCATTGTCTGAACCTAAGATTTCTGTGCCCGTAGGTGACAAGGGCTCCTCGTCATCCAGCTGAATAGGTCCATCATTCTCTTCTTGAACTGCAGGAGGTTCAAGCATCTCTACCAAGGATTCATCTATAGTAGCTACCAACTCGTCAATATTTCGGGATGTTGCTGAACGAGATGGTTCTCCCTTATGCCTCTTGGAAGCAGGCTCAACACTTGGCACTATTTCCTTCCTTTTCTCTCAAATCCCGACCAAGTCCTGATGGGATGCACCAGCATTAGAAGAATATGACTCTGACTCGCTCAATAGATCATATGTGAGCGTGATTCCTCTCTGTTCAATTCTTGGGCATGATAGTCAACCCACCACTGAGAGTACTTAAGTCACTGGTCTCATTAAGGTTGCCAAGTCTGCGTGCTCAGGTTCTAACCATTTCACTGGAGGAAGAGGTCGGCTTTCCTCGAAGCGTGGCTGGATGTGATTCCCATCATCTTGTAACTGATCAGGCACCCGACAAAACTCAATTGCCCTCATGAAATCTAGTGGCATCCTGGACCACATTCTCCGTCTAACTTCATACTCATCGGCAGCATTTGCCCAGAAATCTTCCAGTTCCATCCTGTGCTTGTACTTTCTCCCCTCTATTGTCCGAATATTATGATGCGGGTCAAAGTTGACCCTGGACTTGTAGGCTGTAAATGGATACCACTGGATCTCCAACCTTGCACTCTCAGCTGCCTGTGCTGATGGACAATACTCCAACATGTTCCCGATGAAAAATGGGAATGTGACAAATGCCTTCTTGGTTGGCCTCTGGATGTTCTGATACTCCTCCAACTGTCTGAGGACCTCGAGCAAAATCATCCGATTTGTCGGATAGATGGGCAATTTATAGGGATTTCCAGTAAATCCCTGGATCCTGACATATGTGAATTTCGGGAACTGGATGAACCAGGATCCATATTTATTGATAAGACTTTTCGCCTCATGGCTCAACCTCTGATGCACTCCTCCTTGAAGCTTTCTGGTAATATGCATTAGGAAGGCATCATGCACCCTCCTGAAGTGAGTCTACTCCTTCAATTGGAGTTGAGGGTAACAATCGTAAGGCCTGAGTTCGTTCTCCCCGTTGCCAATTTTTCCCTTGCAAATCAATCCTGGATACTTGTATGATCTGGCCAATAAGTAGACAACATACGAACTCATATGAAAAGACTTAGTCTCTTCGAGGTTGATCAATTGCTCGTGGAGGTTGTCACTTATCATCCGTGACCAGTTGAACATTTTGACGCCAGAAGTGATCTCGTCTATGAAATAGTACATCCAGCGCTCGAAAAAGGCGCCTTGCGGGTTGCCAGCTATTCTGTTCAGCATTAGTATGATATCTCCAAAATCTTCTTTGAAGTCTGTCCAGCGAGGTCTCTTAGGCATCTTCTTGATTGATGGCTTAGGCTTGTCCATCCACACCTTGTTAACTGTTGTGGCGCACAAATCTGGTTGGCTGTCATATAACCTTTTGGCTTCTTCCTTGGTCTTATAGACCGTCCGTGAATGTTCCGGGATGCCGAAGGTTTCCTGGATTGCCACTTCGCCCAAGTGTGCCAAGATTCTTCCATCAGGTGAGATGATCTGTCTCTTCTGAGCGTCATAGTGGAGAGCACACTCCACCATCAATTCTTCACAATCCATTGCCGGTGGGAATCCAGCTGCCTGAAATATCCCGTTTCTAACTATCCATTTGGCTATCAGTGTGGGAAGTCCCTTCTGCCCATACACTCTTTTCTTAAACTCATCAAAGTCGACATGTCCGAGATCGATGTCCACGACATTCTTCCATTTTGAAATGACTTTGGTCTCTCGCTGAGCACCCTTGCTGGCAAACTTCATTTTCAGCTTCTTTGATGGTTCGCCTGCCGTGGTCGTCAACCTGCAGTCCAAAAGATTAACATTAATACAAAGACTTTTTCAAATAATTAAATCTCGTGCCTTGGATTCGAAAATTTACTTTCAGCTGGTTAAATAATTAAATTGTTGCGAAAAAGCAAGCTGAAAGTAAATTGGGTGAAGTTGAAAATTTCACCAAAACTTTGTCAAGATGAAAGGACAGAAAAGAGATAGCAAATCAACTTGACGAAACATCAAACCTCGGTGAAGAACTATTGGCTGCAAATCAGATTTAAAATCTGATTTTTAGAAGAAGAAGTGCGCCCCTTTTTCACAGGAGAATTTCAGCCTTCAATAAATCTTTTCTCTTTTCCTGCGAAAATTCTTCAGCATAACACTACTTCACCTTCTGGAAAATTCAATTTTGCCTATTGATCAATCAACTGCCTGATAATTTTGAGAAAGATTAAATTTCTCTTCAGCTGTGTGTGAAAAAAAATGAGTTGCTGAAACTCATTATAATGCTGAAGGATTGAATTTGTTTTAACAACTGCCATCTTCTCTCTCGATCTCGATTTGTTTTCATTTATTCAAACAGGCAAGTTTCCTTTATTTTTCGAAAAGAATCAGTCTCGAGCTTATCCGGGCAAATCTCATTGATCTTCAAAAATTTGATTCTTTGCTTAAAGTTTATCTTTGATTTTTCGAATTTTAAAAGAAAACATTAAATATTTAATTAAATTCATGGCGAATTTAATTTTTGCCCATCGGATTCCAACTCTGGCCGGCGTAATTTACTTCCTTCCAACTCTTGTCTGGCAAATTCGATTTTGTCCAAGGCATTTTAAATTTCCAAGTAGTTGAAAATAAATTATTAAAATATTAAAAATATTTTAATTTATTCCAACCCGTTCGTTTGGACCCATGGCTATTTCGATTTTCCTTTCATTTTTCTCGGCTAAAAGTGTATTTTCCAATTTTATTCTCAATTTCGTCTATCCAAGTCAAAACTTAAGCCATTCCGTCGACAATTTTATGCCAGATCCCTATTTTTCTTTGCCACATCCAACTTTTCTCTTGCACTGAGCCTATTTTCTCCTGCCAAAGTCAAATTTTCTCTTGCTCAGTCGAATTTTTTTTCTAGGCAAAATCCTTGTCTGGATGTCTTCATCGGGTGAATTTCTTTGATGCTCGACAAATTCCTCTTCCTTCTAGCCAAGGGCGAACTTTCATACCTCTTTATCTTCTGCATTTTTCTATGGCCAAAGTTGTCAATTTCTTAACATTTTCTCCAGACACCCACACACAGGCAAATTTAATTTCTCTTCCACCTTTGTGTTAGGCACACTTCATTTTATTTCTTGCCATATCCTAATCTTCTTTAGCACTTGGCCTCCCAAACTTGGCACTTAACCTCTTGAGGACGTCATGATTCCTAGCCAAAATCTCCATTTTTCATCTTTTAGCCTCTATACTTAGGCAAATATTCGAATTTTCCCTTGGCAGGCACCAACACTTAGCAAAAATCATTATTTTATCCCTTCATATGCCCAGGCGGACCCCTTTAGCACCTTGGACAAGCATCTTGGATGTCCCTCTTTTCTAGGGCGGACTTTAAAGGATCCTAGCATTTGTCTTAACATTTTGCCTCTTGGAAATATCACAACACTTAGCCAAATCTTGATTCCACCCTTTTAGGCTCTTATTCTTAGCAAAATTTTCGAAATTTTCCTTGGTAAGCATCAAGACTTAGTGAAATTTTTTGATTTTTTTCCTCTTCATGTGCCTAGGCGGACTTTGGATGGTCTTTGGCCAAGTCAGACCTTTCAAGGGCGGACTTTACACTATCCTTGCCAAAGTGTGGCGGACTTCTTAAGCTCTTGGCACTTCCTTTTGAATGCATGGCGGACTTTGGATGATCTTAGCATCACCCATCTTGAACATGGCGGACTTTGGAGGATCTTAGGACAAGCATGGCGGACTTTGCCTTAGTCTTGGACATTCCTCTTTGCTGCCGGGCGGACTTCATAACTCTTTTGGACATCCTTCTTTGAACATGGCGGACTTTGAAAGAGACTAGGATATGTGAGGGCGGACTTTGAAAGATCTTAGCATCACCCATCTTGAACATGGCGGACTTTGGAGGATCTTAGGACAAGCATGGCGGACTTTGCCTTAGTCTTGGACATTCCTCTTTGCTGCTGGGCGGACTTCATGAGCTTCCAGACCTTCCTTCATCTTTCCTTCCCACATTTCAAGGACCTTTCTCATGGCGAATTTCAGACTTGAACAAATTTTTCACAAATTTTATCCTTTTGAGTTGATTTTCTGTGACTTCTTGCTTCAGATCTAACTGGTTTTGACTGATTTTTCCAGAATCTGACCTGATTTTTCATGCCTTTTGACTTGTTTTTTCCAGATTTTTCAATAATTTTTCAAATTTTCTCTTTGATTTTCTGAGAGTTCTATCAAGTTTTTTGAACTTCTGAGTGCGTTTTTGGAATTCGAGACCTTTCCAAATATAGAAACTTTCCAAAAATAGAAAAAGCAAACCCTAAAAAATAGGGAACCTTGTTTGGTCCAAAAATGCCAAAAATGAAAAATCGAAAAAGCAAAATTTCCTAAAAAGTAGGAAGTCTCAGAATTGGCCGAATTCACAGGCGATCTTCGTTTCCTGGGCCTTCTGAGCGCTTCCATGACGTCTACGCACTGATTCAAGCATGAATTACTAACTTGGCTCGGGTAACTCTCGGCAAACTGACTTGAAACTCTTAGCAAAGTGATCTCACGTAACCGTTGCAAGGAGACAAAACCCTAAAAACTAGCAGGCAACTGGGGGTCCCTATTGGCGATGGGGCGATGTGTGAAAAGGTCACAATAGGACCTAGATGAATAGACAGTAGACCCAATAGCAGCAGCTCAAGCAGAACCATTTGATCCACCTTAAGGCCTATCCATCTATTGGGTCCCAAAACTGCTACTTCGCTTCCTCGAATGGAATTTCACTCACAAGACCAAGGTTGTCATCAAGCAAGTAAAATCAGTTCATCAACAAAACAATGGGGGGTTTAAGGTCAACTCTATGAGAGTGGGTTTTCTCTCCTACACTTCAAGCTTATCTTAGACTAAGAAGGGTATTACTAGAGGTTAAAATATTAATATATGAAATGAACAGGTAAAATTGGTAGCCAAACCCAAATTGTTGAATCAACCCTAAAAAACTGTCACTGAGTTGAGAACAACTGACTACCTCACTACCTCTATATAGCTGATTCCAACACCATTGTAGTGAGTGCAAGGTGGAGGGAAAAATACATAAACCATGGTGTAAGTTTATGGCAAATGTTCATAGGAACTCCTACCATGCTTTGTTGTGGAGAATGAGTTGCACTAAAACTAAAAATACCTTTAACATTTGTCCGTTCTTTAATTTGTTTTGATTTTAGGTGATTGGACAAGTACAAGCTGGACTAGTGCCAATCCAAAAACAATAGAGTCACAATTAACAAGAGGATAATTGCAAGGGAAAATGCCAAACAACAATTGATCTAAGCATTTAAATGCATCAATATGTGTTATTATCAACTTCACATGCTTAGTTATCCACCAATGAACTGCTCAAATTCATATGCAAACACAAAATGATCTATTATAGGAACTATAACAAGTAAATAGTGTTTACATTCACAACAGCAAATGTGTTGAGGAAACATTCTTCTGAACAAGTTCAAACATTAATGGAGAAATAAAATTGAACAATAACCTCTATACTAATCTGACACTATCATTGGGCGGGGGCCCTAGCTCGGTTGGCTAAGTAATTCCGTTGCGGCTCTGCTGGTCACGAGTTCTAGTCTCCCCCGTCCCGTGGTACCGGAGGGCGTGTCGCGCCAGCGCCGCCGGTCACGTTAAAAAGTTTACCAGGCGCACTGCAGTTTATAGGGGGTCGTGCTACCCGATTCCTGCAGCCTAAAAAAAAAAAATCTGACACTATCATTGTCTTCCTATAGCTGAACTGAAACAAACCTTTCTTTCAAGTACTTTCTATGTTATTCTTCTACTCTACCTTTGCCTGTGTACTATCCAATGCACAAAACAAGGACAAAACCCAACAATAACACCCAACAAAGGGAAACCCTAACCCAAGGCACTATAGCAATGCCAAATCCATGACTAAGGATGAATCTTGCCCAAAATGGGAATCTCAAATTGAAAGATGGGTTGGGCACTAATTCTTGGTCACTGGTAAGGGCTTAGTATTAATGGCCAAGTAGTTGGACGCAAAACCCCAAGTGTTTAGTTTTAGTGCCCAAACCCACTTTGAAAAACTACACTTTATCACATCCCTAGCGAGTGGCAAGAGTCGAGTGGAGCCTAGAAACAAGAACCACAGAGGTGCCATGCGGATTTTGGGCTCCAAGAGGAATCTGGGAATGAGCACCTAGAAGAGATTAGCTAGCGTCAAGCTTGAAAGTGAAACTAGAACTAGACCTTGGCAAGCAATCGGCAAGCGTCGCACCTAGAAAGGAAATGGGAATCAGCACTAAAAGGAGTCAAAAGAGTCAAGCCTCAAAGGGGATGAGGAACTTGGAACCATAGTCCCTGCCAAAGTCCAAAGTTTGATGGGAAGAAGGAATGATTGAGTGGAGATTGGAATCAAACTGGAAACTGGAAATTGAACCGAAAGGTTTCGAGTTCTAATTGTCACTCAAGGCCTGAGTCATGAAGAGAAAGAAGGGTCAAAGGTCAAGGGCAAATGCAAACATGGAACTAAAAACCGAAAGGTTCCGAATTCCAAGACCATTCCAAGACTTGGGATCAAATGGGCTTAGAGGTGGTGTGCAACAAGGTTCAAACTCCAAGGTGAATAAGGAACTTGGAACCAAAAGTTCTAGGTTCCAATTTTTGTTCAAAGCCTAGGGTCTGACAAAGGATGGAATCATTGCTAAGCAGGAGACCTTGCAAGGGCTAGACCTTGGGAGGAACCTAAAACTTGGAACTGAAAGGTTCTAGGTTCTAAGTTCATTTCAAGACCCAAGGTCTAATAGAGGAATTGGGAATGAGAAGATTGTGGGAGCCAGGATAGGAAGGGAAAATGAACTTGGAACATGAGGTTCCAAGTCCAGAGGGAGATCCAATGTTCATTAGTAGCTTCAAAAGACAAGCAAAAGGAGAATGGGAACCTGGACCAAATGGTTCTAGGTTTGCATAGAGGCTCGAGGCCCAACAAGCACCAAAGGAAAAGGAACAACCTTGAGGCTTGAACAAGAAACACCAACTCCTCCAAAATTTTGGCAAGCCCCACCATCCATCCATAGTTGTCCCAATAGCATATTGAGAAAAAGACTTAGAAGTAGTCGTATATAGAGAAGCAACACTAGTGGCAAGGGTATTTGATCCAACAACTTGGGTAGAAGGTTCGGTTGGCCAAGCTTCCCTTCATAAGTAGAGTTAGCAGCATATCCAAGTTCACCTTGTTCCAATTTTATGCACATCCCTACCTATTCTATAGCTAGTTCTAGATCCATACTCAGTTTACAATCCAAATTTAGAAACATTGTTTCAAAAACAATGACTTGAAGCATTCACATACCATATGGCATAAGTCATTATTATAATTTCCTTCAAAAGAAAAACTAAACATTGCTCAACAATGCAAATGATCGTGGATTTGCAGCACTAGCAAACCAACAAACCAAGAATAAATGGCAAGATACCTGGAGACTATGTCTAGAAATTGGGATTCCCATCCCTATCTTTTGTTGATTATGGTGATCACATTGCACATTGAAGTGCTTAGATATGAGTTGCAGCTTCATTCAAATGTGTTAACATGCTGAGTGGTGTGTTAATTTTATTTAAAAAAGGATGGTCTAGAAGTAAGATGGTGAAATTGTGCACGATTGATCACTAAATGTTGACCACCAAAAGGGTCACATTCAACAAAAAGTTACTTTATCACACTTCTGCACCCTCCAGCACTTCAATCAAATACAACTTAAGTGGTCATCAGTGATTCTCCATTTTCAAGCCCACAATCTCCCTTTAAAATTGGTTTTTTGTTTTGGACACGTATGAAGCATCAATGTCATGCTCCAAGATGCTTCCTCTCAATCAACCAGACCAACAATCGTTTGCGTAGCATCTCCTAGAGTTGAAGCCTATTTGTCTTTCCTCTCAGGTAAGCTAGATTATTATAAGTGTGTGTGTCATGTCTCCCACCCATAGTTGGCAAACTCGCAGAAAACTCGCCGAGTTTTCAAAAACTCACGAGTTTTTTTGAGTTTAACTCGCAAGTTTTTCTCAGATGAGTTTTTCCAAGTTTTTGCCAAGTTTTTCGAAAAACTTGCGAGTTTTTGCTGAGCTTTTCAAAAAAACTCGGCTATGTAGAACTTAAAGCTGAAAACGTCTTTTTTGATGCTCATTAAGCAATTTTTTAAGTTTCCAAGTTTTTGCCAAGTTTTCAAAAACTCTCCAATTTTTGGCTTAGCGAGTTTTTTTTGGGGCGAGTCTTCCAACTATGGTCCCACCAATGATCGGTTCTTTCATATTTTACATTTTAAAAATTTGCCTTCCATTTTCTAAGACACTGATTGTTTCGTCTTTGTTTTTGAGAGCAGATAATGTGATGATGAATGTCAATCTTCTTTTTGTTATCAGACTCTCTAGCCAATTTCATGAAAGTAGCTCATTGTGTCTCACCAATATGAAATCGCATAGGTTGTCTTCTCCTCAAATGCTTGTGCATTCCCAATACCTAGCTCATTGTCCTTCCTTTCCTTTTCTAATGTAAGTGGTGTTTCTGCAATGTATCACAACATGTGATGACTAATAAGGATTAAGATTCATAGATTCGAGTCAACATTTACTGAACAATATTTAATTAATAATTCCCAAGAACCCATTTCTCATGACAACAAATGGTCCACTTAGCATTCATTGCATTGAGGTGATGCTCACAGGGGCAGAGCACCAAGACTTCCTAGGAGGCCATCCATCCTAGAACTCAAGCTCAATCATACTAAACCATGGAGTTTCCACCATATTCGATCCCACTTAGGTTAGCTATCTTTCTTTTCTAATCATCAATTAAAATGTGACAGATATAAGCTTATCAGTTGATTGCCCCTCCTTGTCATGTTTTTTGAAATTCACCCTTCAGCTTAACTTGAAGCTGAATATGTATTTCTAGCCAAGCTTTAAAATATGGCAAACAATAGCAGAAAAGCCAAGGTTTGGAAATAGCAATAATTTTCAATAACGCTGTTTGAATCTCTGTATTTGAGTGTAAAAGGTTTTTACATAGACAAGGCAGATCCTGGTCATTCTGACAGATTTGTGTCAGATGTCAACATGTTATCAGATCAATTCTAATGCGTGCCTTCCATTTGAGAGACCTTTGTCTTGCCATGTTGTTGAGTTGAAGCCACTTGAAAGGAATATGTTTTTCAGGTAAAAGTTGTCATGCTCCACGTAAGAAAGAAGCAGGCATAAACAAATCACAGCACATTTGGAATTATAGTCAGGGCCATAATGATAGTAGCGCCCATGTAAATATGTAATAATGAGGCACTAATATGTAAAGGGCAGCCATCTTATTTAAAAGCAGAGATCACAAAATAAAATAAATAATTAATATTTAAGGGAGTTATGAAGGGATGTATCTCTTATCAAGGCAGGGATACAAATGAAAAGATATGACTATTCACCCTCCCCCATTATGATATAAAAAGGAGAACACTTCATTTGTGAAAGGCATCAATTAAATCAATAAAATAAGAATTCTGACTAAAAGAGCAGCAAACTAAAATATCAAAAAGTGATTGGTATGCAATATGTTTGCATTTATTATTTATTTGTTTATAAATCTGTTAAGAAGCTTTAATTTATTTATTAATTTAAATTGTCAATTTATCAAGAAATACTAGTAATCATTTATTTGATTTCCACCAAGCAATCATGTCTGGAATCAGTGTGAAATGTGTGATAGGGAGATGCAGCAGTACTGGTTCCCTCAACAAGTACACCAACCCCAAGATGGATGTGCCAATACCTAGGGCCAAGGGGCCAAATAACCCTAAGGCTTATTCCGTGCCCTTGGGCTTGATTGACAAGGACAGGCTCCCGGCATCCTATCATGCTTTCCCACCAAATTCCTAATATGGTTGGCTGTTGGCAATAAGCTATGAAATGGACCCAAATGTATTTAGGATATGGTTTTCTTCAATAGGGATTATCTATGATCATATGGTTGGCTGTTGGCAATAAGCTATGAAATGGACCCAAATGTATTTAGGATATGGTTTTCTTCAATAGGGATTATCTATGATCATAATACTTGATGTTAATTACTTACGGTTTTCTCTAAGTTCTATTGTACTTGTGTAATTTATTTATAGAATACTCTTTGCAAATAAATTGTATTGTTGGAATTCTTATTTTTGGGTAAAAATCAGGTATATCCCCAAAAGGGGACATTACAAAAGTTTTTGGGGCAGTTAGGGCTTTTGACCACATAACCACATACAGAACAATCACAAACCCCCAAATTGTTTTTCGTTTCACTGAAAATGGACCTCACATGATGAAAGTGAAGCTTCCTTAAGGCTGTATTTGGATCTTAAAGGGCTTTATTATAAATTTATTTTTATTAATTTTTAAAATGCATGTGTTTCTATTGCAAAATTAGAGACCATTGTTGAACTAAAAAACAAATAAATAAAACTGCTTAAGTTACTGGGAGTATTTTTTTGTGTTTTGCATACACCTCCTCATGCCAGCTGACCCCCTACTGACAGCTTCTTTGAAGCCTCAATGCAGTCTCTTCCTGGCACCTTTCTTGCTGGACAGGTCTTACCATACACGACCTGCTCCTGAAGAACCTCACTGCAATCCAGCTCCTAAAGCAGTCTTCTTCTTCAAGCTGTTCCACTTATCCCTAAGAAATTTTGTTTGCAGCTGTCCACTGTTGAGCCCCTTGAACCCAGCTTGCAGCAGCAGTTTGACATCTCTTCTTAATGGGGTTCACGGTACACCTAGTGAACCTGTAATTACTTATCCAATCTCTGCATGTTCTGCCCTTTTGATCTCAGTGCCACCATAATGTCTCTCACCCATCCCTGCATATTGTTGACGGACCCTTAGTCTTTGTCTCGGCCCTCAGTTCAGGTCATAATAGCATTCCCTTTACATGGCATAGACACATTGTGGCGAAAGTGCGAATGGAATTCAATTACTCATGTTTAATGAAGGAAAAATGCAGCAAATACTCAAGAGCTTAAAAAAACAAAGTACTAGTTGTAAAAATAGAGAAAAAACTAATTTTGCTATTTCATGTCAAATATAGTGCCTACAGATATAATTAGACATAATACCTTATAAAATGCTAATCATAAAAATCAAATAAACTATCTTATTCACCTAAGAGAGTTTGCGTAAAAATAAACAGCTGGTCCTAAAGTAGTAGGCTGTTTTGTCATGGAATATGGACTACCATTTAGGGGCAGCCCTATGCTCTTAAATTAAACCCTATTTGGGTGTGACTTAAAAGAAACCCCTCATTGCAGTTTAAGATATACATTGTACAGAAAATATATTCGAAGTAAAACTTAACAAATTTTAGAACACCCTAATGCTTAAGAAAATTGTTCAAGCTCCCTAGGCTCTGTATTTTTTGGCCTCTAAATGTAATAATGAGTCAAAAAGAAGATAGGTAAGAATATGAGAACCACTTTTTGAAAAACTCAGGAAACGGCATGGCAAATGTGGCAGGTTGTGATTACTTGAGATTAATTGGGATTTTTTCTAAGTGTTCTGCTACTATGGTTCGGGTAACCTTATTGCCAGTTCCTCCAACCATATGCCATTCCATTTTCTAAACAAGCTCTGCAAACTCAAGGCCTTTCACAAAGTCTGGCCTTGTAGGAAGTCACTCACCTCAACTCCATTTCCTAAACAATTGCTCGGCTCAAAATCTCCATTGTGTCCCCATCATGTCAATCCTGCTCAACCAAAACCCCATTTCCTTTGTTGATGTCACCCTCTACCAAACTCAAAATTATCTACAACTCTTGATCGAAGCCTTGTTTACTCCAATCAACTCCTATGTTGTCAAACTCAAGGCCTTTCACAAAGTTTGGCCATGTATGAAGTCACTCACCTCAACTCCATTTGCTAAACAATTGCTCAGCTCAAAATCCCCATTGTGTCCCCATCATGTCAATCCTGCTCAACCCAAACCCCATTTCTTTTGTTGATGTCACTCTCTACCAAGCTTGGAATTATCTACAACTATTGACCCAAGCCTTGTTTACTCCAGTCAACTCCTATGTTGTCTTTGTCGACACCAAACTATTGCTTGTTAAAAAAGAACAAGTGAGATTCTCAAAAGGATTGTGGTGTATAGTGCCCTTCATCTTGAGATCTCAAGTTCAAGTCTCCAAGCAGTATTTTTTGCATAAAGAGGCATCTTTTGGCCAATTTAAAGACAGGAGGTGGGGCCCAATTTGATACACGGTCAACCACCACCACCAACCCAACCTTCCCCCTTCCTAACAAAAACGTTTTTTCCAAAACAATGAACTTATAGGACAGACCCACATGTTCAGCATTCAGCATGAACCCTCTGCAGTGCCCACCATCTTTTGACACTTTTTTCTCATTTAACATATCTGTCATATGACTCATTTGGGCACTTTTTTCAGTGTTGCTCTTCATGTTAATGAATTTTTTTGAGCTTCACAATAGTGTACTTGGTTTCAGAAAATTCCATCATTTGATATTACTATTAAATATTTTTTCATACCATACCTATCTTGTTTGCATTTTGGCCGCTTGTTCTCAGCAATATCTTGGACTTACAGAAGCCTTTTCAAGCATCATTTTTTTTGAAATCACATATGTTTTCTATGTTGTGAACGCCTCTAATGACACATTTTCAAATTTCTTCATTGATACAAATTCCACGAGTAGCTCTGTATTCTTGGGCATATTGATGTTAAAATATTCCACTCTCCATAATTGAGAAGATGTTGGACTTGGGTATTATTGTAAACCCACATATTTTCATTGGTAATCTTGCACGCTAGTTTTTTTATTCTCTCTTTCTAAGCATGTTGGTAGTTAGACTTCTTCTATGTGATAGTGTAAATAGGTGTTTTACCTGTCTAGGTCCTATTTACATTGTTAAGTCCACTTAGGTCCTACGGGGGAATCTTTCTAATTAAGCATTAGTTTTCACTTATCTTATCTAGTTGGCTTTTATTTAATGCTTGTGTCCTAGATTATTTAATATTGGCTCATGTCATTTGATTATGACACGGCCATTTAATATTGGTACATCATCACCCTTGCCTATATAAGCAAGGCTTCATATGTACATTGAATCTCAGTTGAGTGTGTAAGTCCAATATATCACAACAATCTTGAGTATTGTATATTGGCTATATCTTGCATCCATTGTTGCAATTTCATGTTCTTACCTTCCCCTCTTGTAGAAGGTTGTTGTTGGTTTTTGCAAATGATCCTGGAGACTTGAGTCCTTAAGTGACTCTAACATGGTATCAGAGCTCCAGGTTTGCAAAACCCCTTCACAAATCCGAGGGTGATTCGAGCTTTAGCTTTTGTAGGGTGCGCATTGGGGCGAAACGGACCTCACAATTATTAAGTCCAAAGGCCCAAAAACCCCTATTTTCAAATAAAATACTTCATATTTGGGCAAAAAATATTTCGGGGCCATTTTTGGGGATTTTGGCGAAAGGCTACAAAAATATGTCTGTACAATCATACGGAATCGGTACCGTTGTACGGTGTCATACCATCTACATCATCATATGTACCGTCAACATCTCTACAAGGAATATTCCAAGGTTTTGTACAATCATTGCGTCATCTGGTACAGTCCTGCGTCATTTTTGCAGACAGCGTACGAATTAGTAGGTTTTAATAATTTTTAATCTGCATTTAATTTTAAATCCATTGTTTAAATTATTGCAAGTAGTGTTTTTTAGCACTAGGTTCTATTGCCTCAACTGAGAGCTTTTTAGCGCTAGGTTCTCTTGGTGCAAAGTTTCGATCTATTTGCTTGTGCTCTTTCGTTTTCATAGATCATTCCAAGGTTCCGCTAATGTCATATAACTATTCAACATGGCATCAACATGCATGGAGTATACTAATGAGTGAAGGTCACTCTCTATATGTTTAAATAAGGTACTTGAACCTACAGATGATGAGAAAAAGATTAAATGGATGATTGAACATACCAAAGCTCTTAGATGTCTTTGTAAACTAGTTTCTCAAGATTTGTTGTTCCAAATTGAATCATGCAAGAATTCTCATGAGGCTTGGATTATATGGTTCTACAAATGAAGTAAGAGGCTATCAACCTAATAATAAATTAATGAGTCTTGATCCTAAGAACTTTGACAACATCCAAGACTACATCACTAAGGTTAATGATCTAAGGGAGCAATGTAAAGCATGTGGTATTGATAAGGACATTCAGTTGGTCTACAATTCATTGAACAAACTTGGTCCTAATTATGCTACTTTTGTTTCTAGCTTTCATACTCATAGGTTGACTATGGGATCTACATATATTTCACCATCATTTGCATCATTTTTTGAGATGTTGATACATGAGTAACAAAAGCTTATCTCGATGGATCTCATCAAGTCTTCTAAATCTCAGGCATTGTTGGCTAGTCAAGTTAAAGAGTCAGATAATATTGATAAGAAGCAGAAGAAATCAAAGAACAATCCACATTCAGATCAACCAAAGAATAAATCCTCTTCCTTAGATAAATCATCTAAGAAGGAGAAGTCTACTTGTTCGTATTGCAAGAAGTTTGGGCATGATGAACATTCTTGTTACAAAAAGGATATTGATGAGTTGAAGCATCTTCTCAAAAAGAATCAGATTGATTTTCCTTCTAGAATGTCTGAGTCACCACCTTCTTATTCTTCTTCAAAACAGTCTAATAAGGGAAAAGTTGGTTTGGCTTCTACATCAAGAAATAAAGGACATGCTCTTTGTGCTTTTTCAAGCCCAAGATCAAGGAGATGGCTTCTAGATTCAGAAGCATCTCATCATATGGCATCTTTGCAGTCTATTTTCTCTTCTTTTGAGCCTTGTACTGTGTCTCCTATTTTGATGGGAAACAATACATACATGAGTGTACTTGGGAAGGGGTCTATCAGTTTTGGGGAAAACACTTTCCAGGATGTTTTGTGTGTCCCTCATTTGAGGAACAATCTTCTTTCCATATATTATATTACACATGGTGGAGATGGGAGAACTGTGGAGTCCACTCCTGATTAGTCATCATTCGAGACTTGGAGAGTAGAGAGATTATTGCTACTGGTATGGTTGATCATTCATCTTGGTTGTATACCTTTGCAGATTTTTCTCCTAATGGTGACATTGTTCCTTTGGCTGTTGATCACACTTCTAGTGTGACTCATGATTCAAAGGAGACATTTGGCTTCTTGAACTTGGGTGTTCTTACATCCGATCCCATTCTTGAGCCTTGCAATTCATCTCCTCCATCTTTTGTTGCATTTGATGCTGCTCATATTGGCATAGGTTTGGCCTCTCGTGATTCAGTGCAACAGGATCTATATCGTCTTCCAACTACATCTACTTGGAATGCATACTTGATAGACATTGGTGGGTTGTTTGTTGAGTCTCACATTTCAGATTTGGGAGACACTATTGATTGCATACATCTTCTCTTTGATGGAGACGATTCTGCTTCAATTGTTGCAAGAGAATTCTCTAACCCTCTTGTTCATTCTCTACATGATCACACTTTGCAACTTGATACGAGTGTGGATACTTTTGGATAGCATTTGGAGGAGGCTTCTTCAAAGGAGATATCTTTGTGTTTGGGGTGTGTTCTACATCCGTCTATGGGAGGTTCTAGATCGACATCTTCAACTGTGTGGCCTAGAATGCCTATTTGGAGTTTGTCAACTTTCAACATCGACATGGAAACACTTGAGCATTGTTCAAAGACATCACTATCATTCTTCTTCCCTCATGTTCCTTTTTGGAATGGGAAGACATTCTACATATCATCTTGGTTTTGTTTCTTATTAAGGGAAGGAACGTTGTTCGGCGAGATTGGATCATCTTCAGCATTCAATGTTGAGCTTCTACCATTGCAAGAGACTCACCATTGAGCAGGGGCTGCATGGTCTCTCTTCTTCTCTCTTATGGGGGGGTTGTTTTACTCGAATGGGATTTCATCCCTCTCATGCATCATTGAGAATATTTTGAATTTCATCTCTCTTTTGGGGAGGAGTTTTGTCCCACTGGGTTTTCTCCTTTTCTCCATTTGTGAGAGATTGCATTGCATATGTA
>VDFB02291042.1:50502-99386 GCA_007258455.2 Sequoia sempervirens
TTGCAGCACTAGCAAACCAACAAACCAAGAATAAATGGCAAGATACCTGGAGACTATGTCTAGAAATTGGGATTCCCATCCCTATCTTTTGTTGATTATGGTGATCACATTGCACATTGAAGTGCTTAGATATGAGTTGCAGCTTCATTCAAATGTGTTAACATGCTGAGTGGTGTGTTAATTTTATTTAAAAAAGGATGGTCTAGAAGTAAGATGGTGAAATTGTGCACGATTGATCACTAAATGTTGACCACCAAAAGGGTCACATTCAACAAAAAGTTACTTTATCACACTTCTGCACCCTCCAGCACTTCAATCAAATACAACTTAAGTGGTCATCAGTGATTCTCCATTTTCAAGCCCACAATCTCCCTTTAAAATTGGTTTTTTGTTTTGGACACGTATGAAGCATCAATGTCATGCTCCAAGATGCTTCCTCTCAATCAACCAGACCAACAATCGTTTGCGTAGCATCTCCTAGAGTTGAAGCCTATTTGTCTTTCCTCTCAGGTAAGCTAGATTATTATAAGTGTGTGTGTCATGTCTCCCACCCATAGTTGGCAAACTCGCAGAAAACTCGCCGAGTTTTCAAAAACTCACGAGTTTTTTTGAGTTTAACTCGCAAGTTTTTCTCAGATGAGTTTTTCCAAGTTTTTGCCAAGTTTTTCGAAAAACTTGCGAGTTTTTGCTGAGCTTTTCAAAAAAACTCGGCTATGTAGAACTTAAAGCTGAAAACGTCTTTTTTGATGCTCATTAAGCAATTTTTTAAGTTTCCAAGTTTTTGCCAAGTTTTCAAAAACTCTCCAATTTTTGGCTTAGCGAGTTTTTTTTGGGGCGAGTCTTCCAACTATGGTCCCACCAATGATCGGTTCTTTCATATTTTACATTTTAAAAATTTGCCTTCCATTTTCTAAGACACTGATTGTTTCGTCTTTGTTTTTGAGAGCAGATAATGTGATGATGAATGTCAATCTTCTTTTTGTTATCAGACTCTCTAGCCAATTTCATGAAAGTAGCTCATTGTGTCTCACCAATATGAAATCGCATAGGTTGTCTTCTCCTCAAATGCTTGTGCATTCCCAATACCTAGCTCATTGTCCTTCCTTTCCTTTTCTAATGTAAGTGGTGTTTCTGCAATGTATCACAACATGTGATGACTAATAAGGATTAAGATTCATAGATTCGAGTCAACATTTACTGAACAATATTTAATTAATAATTCCCAAGAACCCATTTCTCATGACAACAAATGGTCCACTTAGCATTCATTGCATTGAGGTGATGCTCACAGGGGCAGAGCACCAAGACTTCCTAGGAGGCCATCCATCCTAGAACTCAAGCTCAATCATACTAAACCATGGAGTTTCCACCATATTCGATCCCACTTAGGTTAGCTATCTTTCTTTTCTAATCATCAATTAAAATGTGACAGATATAAGCTTATCAGTTGATTGCCCCTCCTTGTCATGTTTTTTGAAATTCACCCTTCAGCTTAACTTGAAGCTGAATATGTATTTCTAGCCAAGCTTTAAAATATGGCAAACAATAGCAGAAAAGCCAAGGTTTGGAAATAGCAATAATTTTCAATAACGCTGTTTGAATCTCTGTATTTGAGTGTAAAAGGTTTTTACATAGACAAGGCAGATCCTGGTCATTCTGACAGATTTGTGTCAGATGTCAACATGTTATCAGATCAATTCTAATGCGTGCCTTCCATTTGAGAGACCTTTGTCTTGCCATGTTGTTGAGTTGAAGCCACTTGAAAGGAATATGTTTTTCAGGTAAAAGTTGTCATGCTCCACGTAAGAAAGAAGCAGGCATAAACAAATCACAGCACATTTGGAATTATAGTCAGGGCCATAATGATAGTAGCGCCCATGTAAATATGTAATAATGAGGCACTAATATGTAAAGGGCAGCCATCTTATTTAAAAGCAGAGATCACAAAATAAAATAAATAATTAATATTTAAGGGAGTTATGAAGGGATGTATCTCTTATCAAGGCAGGGATACAAATGAAAAGATATGACTATTCACCCTCCCCCATTATGATATAAAAAGGAGAACACTTCATTTGTGAAAGGCATCAATTAAATCAATAAAATAAGAATTCTGACTAAAAGAGCAGCAAACTAAAATATCAAAAAGTGATTGGTATGCAATATGTTTGCATTTATTATTTATTTGTTTATAAATCTGTTAAGAAGCTTTAATTTATTTATTAATTTAAATTGTCAATTTATCAAGAAATACTAGTAATCATTTATTTGATTTCCACCAAGCAATCATGTCTGGAATCAGTGTGAAATGTGTGATAGGGAGATGCAGCAGTACTGGTTCCCTCAACAAGTACACCAACCCCAAGATGGATGTGCCAATACCTAGGGCCAAGGGGCCAAATAACCCTAAGGCTTATTCCGTGCCCTTGGGCTTGATTGACAAGGACAGGCTCCCGGCATCCTATCATGCTTTCCCACCAAATTCCTAATATGGTTGGCTGTTGGCAATAAGCTATGAAATGGACCCAAATGTATTTAGGATATGGTTTTCTTCAATAGGGATTATCTATGATCATATGGTTGGCTGTTGGCAATAAGCTATGAAATGGACCCAAATGTATTTAGGATATGGTTTTCTTCAATAGGGATTATCTATGATCATAATACTTGATGTTAATTACTTACGGTTTTCTCTAAGTTCTATTGTACTTGTGTAATTTATTTATAGAATACTCTTTGCAAATAAATTGTATTGTTGGAATTCTTATTTTTGGGTAAAAATCAGGTATATCCCCAAAAGGGGACATTACAAAAGTTTTTGGGGCAGTTAGGGCTTTTGACCACATAACCACATACAGAACAATCACAAACCCCCAAATTGTTTTTCGTTTCACTGAAAATGGACCTCACATGATGAAAGTGAAGCTTCCTTAAGGCTGTATTTGGATCTTAAAGGGCTTTATTATAAATTTATTTTTATTAATTTTTAAAATGCATGTGTTTCTATTGCAAAATTAGAGACCATTGTTGAACTAAAAAACAAATAAATAAAACTGCTTAAGTTACTGGGAGTATTTTTTTGTGTTTTGCATACACCTCCTCATGCCAGCTGACCCCCTACTGACAGCTTCTTTGAAGCCTCAATGCAGTCTCTTCCTGGCACCTTTCTTGCTGGACAGGTCTTACCATACACGACCTGCTCCTGAAGAACCTCACTGCAATCCAGCTCCTAAAGCAGTCTTCTTCTTCAAGCTGTTCCACTTATCCCTAAGAAATTTTGTTTGCAGCTGTCCACTGTTGAGCCCCTTGAACCCAGCTTGCAGCAGCAGTTTGACATCTCTTCTTAATGGGGTTCACGGTACACCTAGTGAACCTGTAATTACTTATCCAATCTCTGCATGTTCTGCCCTTTTGATCTCAGTGCCACCATAATGTCTCTCACCCATCCCTGCATATTGTTGACGGACCCTTAGTCTTTGTCTCGGCCCTCAGTTCAGGTCATAATAGCATTCCCTTTACATGGCATAGACACATTGTGGCGAAAGTGCGAATGGAATTCAATTACTCATGTTTAATGAAGGAAAAATGCAGCAAATACTCAAGAGCTTAAAAAAACAAAGTACTAGTTGTAAAAATAGAGAAAAAACTAATTTTGCTATTTCATGTCAAATATAGTGCCTACAGATATAATTAGACATAATACCTTATAAAATGCTAATCATAAAAATCAAATAAACTATCTTATTCACCTAAGAGAGTTTGCGTAAAAATAAACAGCTGGTCCTAAAATAGTAGGCTGTTTTGTCATGGAATATGGACTACCATTTAGGGGCAGCCCTATGCTCTTAAATTAAACCCTATTTGGGTGTGATTTAAAAGAAAACCCTCATTGCAGTTTAAGATATACATTGTACAGAAAATATATTCGAAGTAAAACTTAACAAATTTTAGAAAACCCTAATGCTTAAGAAAATTGTTCAAGCTCCCTAGGCTCTGTATTTTTTGGCCTCTAAATGTAATAATGAGCCAAAAAGAAGATAGGTAAGAATATGAGAACCACTTTTTGAAAAACTCAGGAAACGGCATGGCAAATGTGGCAGGTTGTGATTACTTGAGATTAATTGGGATTTTTTCTAAGTGTTATGCTACTATGGTTCGGGTAACCTTATTGCCAGTTCCTCCAACCATATGCCATTCCATTTTCTAAACAAGCTCTGCAAACTCAAGGCCTTTCACAAAGTCTGGCCTTGTAGGAAGTCACTCACCTCAACTCCATTTCCTAAACAATTGCTCGGCTCAAAATCTCCATTGTGTCCCCATCATGTCAATCCTGCTCAACCAAAACCCCATTTCCTTTGTTGATGTCACCCTCTACCAAACTCAAAATTATCTACAACTCTTGATCGAAGCCTTGTTTACTCCAATCAACTCCTATGTTGTCAAACTCAAGGCCTTTCACAAAGTTTGGCCATGTATGAAGTCACTCACCTCAACTCCATTTGCTAAACAATTGCTCAGCTCAAAATCCCCATTGTGTCCCCATCATGTCAATCCTGCTCAACCCAAACCCCATTTCTTTTGTTGATGTCACTCTCTACCAAGCTTGGAATTATCTACAACTATTGACCCAAGCCTTGTTTACTCCAGTCAACTCCTATGTTGTCTTTGTCGACACCAAACTATTGCTTGTTAAAAAAGAACAAGTGAGATTCTCAAAAGGATTGTGGTGTATAGTGCCCTTCATCTTGAGATCTCAAGTTCAAGTCTCCAAGCAGTATTTTTTGCATAAAGAGGCATCTTTTGGCCAATTTAAAGACAGGAGGTGGGGCCCAATTTGATACACGGTCAACCACCACCACCAACCCAACCTTCCCCCTTCCTAACAAAAACGTTTTTTCCAAAACAATGAACTTATAGGACAGACCCACATGTTCAGCATTCAGCATGAACCCTCTGCAGTGCCCACCATCTTTTGACACTTTTTTCTCATTTAACATATCTGTCATATGACTCATTTGGGCACTTTTTTCAGTGTTGCTCTTCATGTTAATGAATTTTTTTGAGCTTCACAATAGTGTACTTGGTTTCAGAAAATTCCATCATTTGATATTACTATTAAATATTTTTTCATACCATACCTATCTTGTTTGCATTTTGGCCGCTTGTTCTCAGCAATATCTTGGACTTACAGAAGCCTTTTCAAGCATCATTTTTTTTGAAATCACATATGTTTTCTATGTTGTGAAGGCCTCTAATGACACATTTTCAAATTTCTTCATTGATACAAATTCCACGAGTAGCTCTGTATTCTTGGGCATATTGATGTTAAAATATTCCACTCTCCATAATTGAGAAGATGTTGGACTTGGGTATTATTGTAAACCCACATATTTTCATTGGTAATCTTGCACGCTAGTTTTTTTATTCTCTCTTTCTAAGCATGTTGGTAGTTAGACTTCTTCTATGTGATAGTGTAAATAGGTGTTTTACCTGTCTAGGTCCTATTTACATTGTTAAGTCCACTTAGGTCCTAGGGGGGAATCTTTCTAATTAAGCATTAGTTTTCACTTATCTTATCTAGTTGGCTTTTATTTAATGCTTGTGTCCTAGGTTATTTAATATTGGCTCATGTCATTTGATTATGACACGGCCATTTAATATTGGTACATCATCACCCTTGCCTATATAAGCAAGGCTTCATATGTACATTGAATCTCAGTTGAGTGTGTAAGTCCAATATATCACAACAATCTTGAGTATTGCATATTGGCTATATCTTGCATCCATTGTTGCAATTTCATGTTCTTACCTTCCCCTCTTGTAGAAGGTTGTTGTTGGTTTTTGCAAATGATCCTGGAGACTTGAGTCCTTAAGTGACTCTAACATGGTATCAGAGCTCCAAGTTTGCAAAACCCCTTCTCAAATCCGAGGGTGATTCGAGCTTTAGCTTTTGTAGGGTGCGCATTGGGGCGAAACAGACCTCACAATTATTAAGTCCAAAGGCCCAAAAACCCCTATTTTCAAATAAAATACTTCATATTTGGGCAAAAAATATTTCGGGGCCATTTTTGGGGATTTTGGCGAAAGGCTACAAAAATATGTCTGTACAATCATACGGAATCGGTACCGTTGTACGGTGTCATACCATCTACATCATCATATGTACCGTCAACATCTCTACAAGGAATATTCCAAGGTTTTGTACAATCATTGCGTCATCTGGTACAGTCCTGCGTCATTTTTGCAGACAGCGTACGAATTAGTAGGTTTTAATAATTTTTAATCTGCATTTAATTTTAAATCCATTGTTTAAATTATTGCAAGTAGTGTTTTTTAGCACTAGGTTCTATTGCCTCAACTGAGAGCTTTTTAGCGCTAGGTTCTCTTGGTGCAAAGTTTCGATCTATTTGCTTGTGCTCTTTCGTTTTCATAGATCATTCCAAGGTTCCGCTAATGTCATATAACTATTCAACATGGCATCAACATGCATGGAGTATACTAATGAGTGAAGGTCACTCTCTATATGTTTAAATAAGGTACTTGAACCTACAGATGATGAGAAAAAGATTAAATGGATGATTGAACATACCAAAGCTCTTAGATGTCTTTGTAAACTAGTTTCTCAAGATTTGTTGTTCCAAATTGAATCATGCAAGAATTCTCATGAGGCTTGGATTATATGGTTCTACAAATGAAGTAAGAGGCTATCAACCTAATAATAAATTAATGAGTCTTGATCCTAAGAACTTTGACAACATCCAAGACTACATCACTAAGGTTAATGATCTAAGGGAGCAATGTAAAGCATGTGGTATTGATAAGGACATTCAGTTGGTCTACAATTCATTGAACAAACTTGGTCCTAATTATGCTACTTTTGTTTCTAGCTTTCATACTCATAGGTTGACTATGGGATCTACATATATTTCACCATCATTTGCATCATTTTTTGAGATGTTGATACATGAGTAACAAAAGCTTATCTCGATGGATCTCATCAAGTCTTCTAAATCTCAGGCATTGTTGGCTAGTCAAGTTAAAGAGTCAGATAATATTGATAAGAAGCAGAAGAAATCAAAGAACAATCCACATTCAGATCAACCAAAGAATAAATCCTCTTCCTTAGATAAATCATCTAAGAAGGAGAAGTCTACTTGTTCGTATTGCAAGAAGTTTGGGCATGATGAACATTCTTGTTACAAAAAGGATATTGATGAGTTGAAGCATCTTCTCAAAAAGAATCAGATTGATTTTCCTTCTAGAATGTCTGAGTCACCACCTTCTTATTCTTCTTCAAAACAGTCTAATAAGGGAAAAGTTGGTTTGGCTTCTACATCAAGAAATAAAGGACATGCTCTTTGTGCTTTTTCAAGCCCAAGATCAAGGAGATGGCTTCTAGATTCAGAAGCATCTCATCATATGGCATCTTTGCAGTCTATTTTCTCTTCTTTTGAGCCTTGTACTGTGTCTCCTATTTTGATGGGAAACAATACATACATGAGTGTACTTGGGAAGGGGTCTATCAGTTTTGGGGAAAACACTTTCCAGGATGTTTTGTGTGTCCCTCATTTGAGGAACAATCTTCTTTCCATATATTATATTACACATGGTGGAGATGGGAGAACTGTGGAGTCCACTCCTGATTAGTCATCATTCGAGACTTGGAGAGTAGAGAGATTATTGCTACTGGTATGGTTGATCATTCATCTTGGTTGTATACCTTTGCAGATTTTTCTCCTAATGGTGACATTGTTCCTTTGGCTGTTGATCACACTTCTAGTGTGACTCATGATTCAAAGGAGACATTTGGCTTCTTGAACTTGGGTGTTCTTACATCCGATCCCATTCTTGAGCCTTGCAATTCATCTCCTCCATCTTTTGTTGCATTTGATGCTGCTCATATTGGCATAGGTTTGGCCTCTCGTGATTCAGTGCAACAGGATCTATATCGTCTTCCAACTACATCTACTTGGAATGCATACTTGATAGACATTGGTGGGTTGTTTGTTGAGTCTCACATTTCAGATTTGGGAGACACTATTGATTGCATACATCTTCTCTTTGATGGAGACGATTCTGCTTCAATTGTTGCAAGAGAATTCTCTAACCCTCTTGTTCATTCTCTACATGATCACACTTTGCAACTTGATACGAGTGTGGATACTTTTGGATAGCATTTGGAGGAGGCTTCTTCAAAGGAGATATCTTTGTGTTTGGGGTGTGTTCTACATCCGTCTATGGGAGGTTCTAGATCGACATCTTCAACTGTGTGGCCTAGAATGCCTATTTGGAGTTTGTCAACTTTCAACATCGACATGGAAACACTTGAGCATTGTTCAAAGACATCACTATCATTCTTCTTCCCTCATGTTCCTTTTTGGAATGGGAAGACATTCTACATATCATCTTGGTTTTGTTTCTTATTAAGGGAAGGAACGTTGTTCGGCGAGATTGGATCATCTTCAGCATTCAATGTTGAGCTTCTACCATTGCAAGAGACTCACCATTGAGCAGGGGCTGCATGGTCTCTCTTCTTCTCTCTTATGGGGGGGTTGTTTTACTCGAATGGGATTTCATCCCTCTCATGCATCATTGAGAATATTTTGAATTTCATCTCTCTTTTGGGGAGGAGTTTTGTCCCACTGGGTTTTCTCCTTTTCTCCATTTGTGAGAGATTGCATTGCATATGTACATGGGTACCTAACATGGCCTCGTAGTTGGGACCCATCTTAATGTCCTTTGCACAATAATTGACTCCCTAAGTTGTACTTACGGGGGGGGATGTTGGTGTAAATAGGTGTTTTACCTATCTAGGTCCTATTTACATTGTTAAGTCCACTTAGGTCCTAAAGGGGAATCTTTCTAATTAAGCATTATTTGTCACTTATCTTATCTAGTTGGCTTTTGTTTAATGCTTGTGTCCTAGGTTATTTAATATTGGCTCATGCCATTTGATTATAACACAATCATTTAATGTTGGTACATCATCACCCTTGCCTATATAAGCAAAGCTTCATATGTACATTGAATCTCAATTGAGTGTGTAAGTCCAATATATCACTGCAATCTTGAGTATTGCATATTGACCATATCTTGCATCCATTGTTGCAATTTCATGTTCTTGTTTTTCCCTGTTGTAGATGGTTGTTGTTGGTTTTTGCAGATGATCCTAGAGGCTTGAGTCCTTGAGTGACTTTGACATTATGACATTGGTTATTCTTGGGAGTTGACAAATTTCTTGTTTGGAGCATTTTTGTAGAATTTGCATGGGCTGCAAGTCCTCTTGTCAAAGACGTTTGCTCCAACAAATTCCTAGTCATGCAAGGACCTTTTGTATGCTCTCCTCCTGCCTTCAACATCTTTTTCCACTTGGCTATTGCATGCTATTAAAATTCCAATCATAGTAACTAATTACCTAAAGCTTAAATAATCATTAAATTAATCACACAAATCATTGAAATTCAAACTGTGGAAATGATAACAAGTATGCAACAATTTACACCTTGAAATCTACTTTGCAATCCTTCAAAAGCTTACAAGGAACCTCCACAACTGTCATTGTCAACTACAGCTGCAGGGAATTACTACACTGTACTGAGTTATTGAACTTCTATCTTGCATCTATCTTTATACTATTCAGCTAAAAAATCTAATCTTCCAAAATAGAAATCTTATCTCACACAGAAGATGACTTGGAAGATGAGTATAAATCATTAGTAATTATCTACGCTTTATTACTTAATTAAATAAATAAAAGACTTTCACTTTAATCACTAAAGTGAATTACAAAATAGAAATAACTCAGAACTACTTGCACATTCACACTGAACTTATGCAGATGTTCCAAACTGAGATAAAAACTCAACACCTGCCTATATTGCATCTTGTTTGTGCATGTTTTACAGTGCACTGGTTTGGTAATGGACTTCTTAGGAAATGTGACATCTCTACTTAACCCAGCATCTATGTCAAACCACTTTAGGCTTTAGCTTCTATATTGACAACACTTAAGTTTTGAATTTTTTCAATTGATTGTGGTATCTTTCTTCATCCAGCATCTTCATCAAATCACTTATGCTTGAAAATCAGGTGCACCATACTTGCTTGTAATGTCCCTATTTTCGATGTCCCCTTTTTGATTAGTCAATTTTCAGTACACTTACTATATTTAGTAAGTGCTATTTTTAGCAGGGGGTCTGGTGCTATGCTTCAATCTTCGAAGAGACCTTTTGTGCACCTCAATTCTTCTCCGGTTCATGTTTCTTGGCGCTACTTACTATTTTTTGGTGCAGGGGCACCATTTAAAGATTTTTGTCAATTCAAAGTTTTAAGGTCTAGGCTTTAGGATTTTGGGAGTTTTGCATAAAATAAAGTCAATGAGACCATTTGATATTGTAATTAGTCATATGTGATGATGTTTAGGTGTTTAGAAGGTCAAGTTTGCAAAAAATGCAAAATATTGGAAAAGTTGTCTAAAAAGTTGTAAAGTTGCTAAGAAGTTACAAAATTGCATTTTTAAGGGAAGGCAAACGGTCAAGTCTATTCAAAAGTCAGTTTAGGAAATTGGAGCAGTTGGAATTGGAGGGAAACATGTTTAAAAGGGTGTGAGAACTCGATGAGAAGGTTGTTGGAGCATTTTTGAAGAATGAAATATTAATAATACTCTAATTTTTTTCTCCATTTTCCTGTATTTGCTGAAGATTGCAGTGACTGTACGGCCTGTACAGCACCCCTTTGATTCATTTTGTTGTGGGATTGCATGGTAGATTGTTCTAACTTTCTTTTGAATCCAATTTAAAGGATTTTCATTAGTTTTGGTGCATTTAATTGTCAATTCTTCAAGACCGGCCTAAACACACAGATTTAAGGTTTGAAAGTCATTTAAAATGGTGTATTGACCCATTCCTCTCTTTGTGGCCACTTTAACTCGAGGAATGGATCTGCAACATCACTAAAAAGGTGTGGGAATGTTGAGTAAGTGCAGGGTTGGTCAAGAGTTGTTTTGGGCATGAAGCCCTAATGAGGAAACTAGTGTTTTCCTAATGAATTTATGTGGTTTTGTGATGTCAAAGTGTGAAAAGGGTTGGGGCAGCATTGTTTATTGTTGAATTGAGTTTGTGCATGCTATTTTGGACCTGTTTGAAATGTTGATAAGTTTGTGTGGGCATTGGATGGGTGATTTTCAATAAGCCCTAGGTTATTTGGCTTAAAAGGAGGGTTTTGAGATTAGGTGCTTTGGTGAATGAATTTCTAACAACCAATGGTGGATTCTTAGGTTTTGACACATGTGAATTGCTGCCCACAAGGTTTCAGGGGTTTTGGAAAAGTATAGAAACAAGTCTCTTTGTAAAAGAGGCCTAATTTGAAGCCTAGAAAGCGTGTAAAACCAGTTTTGGAGAAATTGTTCAAAAGAAGTTCATTGTGATTTGTTAGTATGTTATTGAGTGTCTTGATGGGTCTTTGAATAGGCTCAGATCTTGGTTTGAAAGGATCTTAACGAGAAGATATACCCAATTGAATGAGTTGGCAAGGCTACAAGGAAGAGTGCTGATTTGGTGAAAAGAGAAGAATTTTGAGAATTGTGACTTATGAATTGGTGTTGTTGGTTTATCTTGTGTTAAGTTGTGTTGCAGGACCCCCCCTTGTTTGCATCATTTTTAGTACCTTCTAAAAATAGTAAATCAACTTGGGTTAGCCGGTCCTGGACAGGCAGATCTCAGTAGCACATATTCAGTTGGTTAAAAGTTACTAAGGTTGAATCATTTAAATATTTGATTAAAGTTTCGAAAAGTGAGCTTTAATGAAGTAACTTTATATTTAATCGTTGAGGGTCCTGAGGGGACATAAAAAGGACCTTGGACACCAAATGAATGGCTTGAAGTTGTTTTTAAACTTTAATATCATTTTATAATGCACTTTTAAGTGGACGCCTAAGGAGGAGAAAAAATGGAATTAATATTAAAGCTAATGTTGAGGATGATGAAAATAAAATCAAATGTTTTTTATAAAATGGCATTGATTTTAGGGGCTGCTGCTGGTCGCCCTAACTTGGAGACTTTTGTTTGAAGTTCATTTGGGGGGATTATGGATGCTTTTGAAATTGTTTTCCAAGTATTTCTCTTGGAGCTTGGCTTTGATGAAATCAAGGGTTTACAGGGACGAAAAACTCTATAGATCACACTCTCTTCGTGTTTGAAAGATAACATTCGAGAATGGTAAAAGTATTCTAACATTATCATAAAGAAAGTTACATAATAAAGAGGTTCAAATAATACTGTAGATATTAACTATATCTACCTACTAGTTACTGTAGAAACAGTAACACCCTATCTAATACAATACAAAATGATATTGACCATTAATAAACAAACTTAATAAATATTCTAACACCCTCCCTTAATGGTCAATCCGTTAACAACACCAAGTTGCCCCCTGAATTTGACAAACTTATCCAGGCTCAGAGACTTGGTGAGAATGTCAGCAGTCTGATCCGCGGTCGGAACATACTACAGTTGAATTGATCCGTCTTCTACCAGCTTGCGAATGTAGTGACAATGAAGCTCGACATGCTTGGTACATTCATGGTGTTAATGTTTTGAGCAGCTTCGGGTTCATCCTTCCAGCTACGAGTGAAGACATAATAAATGTAGCCTATCGGCTATTTATAAGAGTCATCTATTTTGAGCGCCTCTCTTGGCAACATTACAATTTCACTTGAGGCCGACATTCTTTATGATTTGAAATTAATATTGTATTCTGGCCGATATTCTTTATGATTTGTAATTAATACTTATTTTGGCCGACCTTATGATATGAAGAGGTGCGACCTCTCTAATTTGTATATATACAAGGTTCATCCTTCCTTTGTAAAATCATCAAGAAAGTGTGAATTACCTTCAAGTGAGAATTTCTTCTAAGAGCGAATGTGTTCAAGGATCAAGCAAGTTTGTATCTCTCCTTCATTCAAGTGCGGATTTTCTCCAAGAGCAGATTGCGAATTTCTGTAAGTGCAGTTTTAGGTATCAAGGGAGGGCAGATTATTATCTGTTGTGTATCTAAAGTTGATGTTGAGTACTGGCCTTGTAACTGGCCTCATTGTAAAGCGAATTATTGTCATCACTTATATATATAAGAGAGATATTTGTTGCTGGGTTTTTCTCCCTCAAGAGGAGGGTTTTCCCAGGGTATCTGTTGTGTTATTGTGTCTGATTTTTAGTTAATTTTCTGTGCATTTCAATCTGATCATATAATTTAATATGGTATCAGAGCAGGTATAAGAAAGATCCGATCAGATTTGCTTCAGGTAATGGCAAGCATCAAGTTTATGATAAGGCATGTTCGATGTGTAAAGTTCTTCGGGTCTACAGTGGGGGCGCGATTACTAGCGGCAACTCTCATTCGCCATAGTCAAGGACTTGGCTCATTCTGTATTGGGCATTTTTCAAGTTGCTCCTTGGTATGGTGGCCTGAAGTTCCATCAGCGTTGGAGTAAGGACTGAGACACTGGCACTGGCTGCTTATTACATGGATTACACAGCAAGGAATCATGGATATGTTATAGCAGATGAATATCTGGCGTCGGGCAACACTATTCAGGAAATCATTGCAATCCCGTGACTTGCGTCGCTCTTACCGGAAAGCTTAGTCGACATCTCCATCAACAACCAGATCAGCAAATAAGCATTGCAGGAAGGTGTCTAACCTTGAGGACCCGTCATCAGATTTGAGGAACCTCGATTTACTACAGCAGGTTTGCATTTCCTTCATTGCCTATATTTTAGTGCAAGGTCGACATTGATAATTGCTTAGAATCTGGTGACCGATGGGAGATCGTGATTAATTATTGTCTCCTTTGTTAAATTCGGTCGTCTATGGAAAGCTTCTCTATGTTGGAGGAGGTGTAGAAAAATATCATGATGAGTCTAAGATTGAATATCAATTTAACCATGAGATTTATTTTATCCCGTGAGGGGATAATTTCTTTATCGCACCACATATATATCCTCAATCTGTGGAGACTGCCTTCTGTTGACTCTGTATTGTTGTTATAGTCATTAAAATACCTGAGTTCGCACTACTGTTACTACAGCAGTAAAAGAAAGATTTTAGCCTATCTGGAGAATCCCTATCTGGAGATCTGAAAGGTGTTTTTACTGCAGTTGATTAAAAGATGTTATGTGATGTCCAGATGGTTATTGGGCCAGGAATCACTTTTTATTTTTTTTTATATTGATTAGTGAGAATTCTCCATATGATTTGAGTCATTTGGAACTCCGTTTGGAAATGAGTCATTCCTGTATGTGTAACACTGTGAGAAGATCAGATTCATCTCCTTGGGTTGGATCATTCTGAGAAATAATTCCTTCAGCTGTGACTGGTATTTTCCTGAAGCTGCATCAGAATATTGGCGGGTCTAAAGCTCATAAGGATCGAAATTAGGGCATACTCAAATTTGTGGTGTCTGGTATCTATCAGATGCTGGCAAGTATATATATGAGCCTACTATGAGTACTGCCATATTGAAATCTTCCTGGCGCAGGTAAAGTGAAGGAAAAAAGCTCGTTAATTGCCTCTAAGGTTTAATGAGCCGCTGTTGTGAGTAAAGGATGAGCTTGCCCTCACATGTACTTCATGAGGCAGAGGAGTCTCATGCCTTCTGACTGCGAAAGCATTTCACAGGAAAGACAAGTGCAGACATACACAACACTTAAGGAGATTATGATCTCAAGAGATAAGTATTTTTTATGTTTGTTGAGTTATTTCATTTATTTGGATCTTGTGTGATTAGAGGTTGTATTTTCTCTTGAATTGTGTTCTCTAGCATAAAGATCCTTTGAAGAATAGGAAGATCAGAATGGAGTATTTGTCATGTCTAAGTTTTTTGTATGATGCTGGTGTAAGCTCTCTTAAGAAACATCACTCAGCTGAGGTCTCACTGCTGTTTTTTAGCTTCTCCTTTTGGACATTGGGTCTGACCTTGGGACAAATATGACCCGAAAAGCATTATGATTTCAACAAGATAAGTATCTTATTATTGTTCATTCTTGTTTTGAAATCTAGGGCAAAAATTTCAGTCTGCAGAGTCGTGCAGATCTGATGTCGTTTATTTGATTGTGTGTGCATAGTAAGATAATGTTTTCTCTTGAATAGTGTTTAGCAAGTGGGATAAGACCCTTTGGAGACACCATTCTTTGTGAGTTGTTTCATGCTAGATTTTTGAGTGTGACTCAGAAATAAAAGGAGAACTACAATGATGATTGTGATTGGTTGACCACATCGTCATCACTTTCTATATGCATGAACTGTGGTAGAGCCTTGACTTATTGAGAAGTCTGGTTCTACATTCTGACTGCATAATGTAGCTAAGAATTTTTTGTTGAGCATATTGTCTCTTGTTGTGCTGAGAGGAGCACTTACAAGAGCAGTAAAGACAGAATGAAGATATATCAGAATCAGTAAAGATCAGTTTCTTTGATATATTTCTTTTATAGGTTGATTTACTTATTCATGTTTCATTATTGATCATAAATTCTCATGTATTCATGCTATAATCTAAGATAATAAAACCTTGTATGATTCCAGTCTTGATATTTCTTTGGATAATTATAAACTATTAGTAATCTCTCTCTAAAATGCTTTCAAGACATTTCTAGAAGCAAGAAGGTGGTGAGAGATTCCCTAGTGATGAAAAGCTTGAGGCATCTTATGAGGAAGTCATGCCGACCAAAGAAATGTTCAAGCATGAAGTCACAACTTGCAACCATGAGACTGAGTTGGTGGCTAGAGGGAGTTCAGTAACTCGCTGAGAAGAAGTGAAGGTTGCAATGTTGTAAGAATAGAGTGTTTTGAGAGGATTGCCCGTACTTAAAGATGCAGATGGGAGCATTGAGAAGTACAAGGCAAGATTCATAGCTCGTGGGTTTTCACAGAAAGAGGGAGTTGATTATGAAGAAACATTTGCTCCTGTTGCTCGTTGTTTTGAGGTTCATGGGAAGGCGTCACATGTTTGCAAACTGAAGAAGGCCTTGTATGGTCTTAAGCAGGCTCCTCGTGCATGGTACGAAAGGATTGATCGGTACCTATCAAGTTTGGGCTTCTTAAAGAATGATGCTGATTCAAATCTCTACTTCAAGGATTTAACTTCCGAATTTGAGATGAAGGACCTTGGACTCATGCATTACTTCCTTGGCTTAGAAGTCTGGCAGAAAACAGGTGGTATGATTCTAAGTCAAGGGAAGTACACCATTGATATACTTAAGAGATTTGGCATGATGGATTGCAAATCCATGTCTACACCTATGGAGACCAATCTTCATAAATTGAAGGAGGCTGCAGCTAGTTCAGATTTGGTGGATCCCACATTGTACAGACAACTGATTGGATCCTTGATGTATCTAGTTAACACTAGACCTGATTTGCTATGCAGTAAGTGCACTTAGCCAGTTTATGTGTGATCCGAGATAGAATACATCTGTTGCAGCTAAACATATCCCGAGATACTTGCGTGGCATAGTTGGATATGGGTTGAGGTATACTTCAGATGCAAACTTGGAGTTACATGGTTTCACGATTCGATTGGTGGTTGTGTCACAGATCGGAAGAGCACCTCTGATGTTGCTTCAGGGATGGCTATGATTTCGGTGCAGGAAGTAGTCATCCCATTGAGTACAGAGAGGAGTACATTGCAGCTTGTATGGCAACTCGGGAAGCAATGTGGCTTCGTAAGCTCCTTGCAGGATTGTTTGGACAATCAATGGAGCCCACTATCATTCATTGTGATAATCAGAGTTGTGTGAAGCTTTCTGTCAATCCTGTGTTTCATGACAGAACCAAGCATGTTGAAATCAAGTACCACTATATCAGAGATATGGTACTGAGGAAGGCTGTACAATTAAGGTACATCAGCACTGATGAGCAGACGGCAGATATTCTCACCAAGCCTCTCGCCAGGATAAAGTTTGAGTACTTCCGAGATAAGCTTGGTATGGTGGAGAATTCAGCCTTGACTGAGTAAGAGTCTCAGTATCAGTGTAGCCTTGTTAATACATTTTCTTCTGAGACGGAAGAATTTGAGGTGCAAGTCCTTGTTAATACATTTTCTTCTGAGACGGAAGAATTTGAGGTGCAAGTCCTTGTTAATACATTTTCTTCTGAGACGGAAGAATTTGAGGTGCAAGTCCTTGTTAATGCATTTTCCTCTGAGACGGAAGGAATTTGAGGTGTAAGCCCTTGTTTCCACCCTCTGAGCTTGAGTCATGGTGGATGTCATGTGTGAGACTCCATGACATATCTTGTACTTGTGAATGTCACGTTGAGGTGACAACATCACGCAAGTGATGAACATTTGTACACACCATAGCATGGTTGTTGCCTTTATGGTGGATATCGTATTGAGGCGATTTCTAACATCATGTTGATTTGTCTTGAGCAGCTGGAAGTTCTCTCCCTAGCTAAGAGGGAGTGTTAATGTTTTGAGCAGCTTCGGGTTCATCCTTCCAGCCACGAGTGAAGACATAATAAATGTAGCCTATCGGCTATTTATAAAAGTCATCTATTTTGAGCGCCTCTCTTGGCAACATTACAATTTCACTTGAGGCCGACATTCTTTATGATTTGAAATTAATATTGTATTCTGGCCGACATTCTTTATGATTTGTAATTAATACTTATTCTAGCTGACCTTATGATATGAAGAGGTGCAACCTCTCTAATTTGTATATATACAAGGTTCATCCTTTGTAAAATCATCAAGAAGTGTGAATTACCTTCAAGTGCGAATTTCTTCTAAGAGCGAATTTGTTCAAGGATCAAGCAAGTTTGTATCTCTCCTTCATTCAAGTGCGGATTTTCTCCAAGAGCAGATTGCGAATTTCTGTAAGTGCAATTTTAGGTATCAAGGGAGAGCAGATTATTATCTGTTGTGTATCTAAAGTTGATGTTGAGTACTGGCCTTGTAACTGGCCTCATTGTAAAGAAAATTATTGTCATCACTTATATATATAAGAGAGATCTTTGTTGCTGGGTTTTTCTCCCTCAAGAGGAGGGTTTTCCCAGGGTATCTGCTGTGTTATTGTGTCTAATTTTTAGTTAATTTTCTGTGCATTTCAATCTGATCATATAATTTAATACATGGAAGACTGGATTTTTGGCCAGTTTGAGCACCCCTTGATTATCAGTGTACAAGGGAGAAGGTCCTACTTGTGACATGTGCATGTCAGAAAGCATCCTACGGAGCCAAACTGCCTCACATGCTGCTTTAACGATTCCTCGATACTCTGCTTCAGTCGAGGAAAGAGCCACTGCATGTTGCTTCTTGTTGGTCCATGTTACAGCACCGGTACCCAAACTGAATACATACCCAAAAGTAGATTTTTTGTCATCCACTAAACCTGCCCAATCTGAGTTTGTGTAACCAATCAGCTTTGGATCCTTGCATCTGCCATAGAGAATGCCATAATCTGAAATGCCCTTAACATATCTCAGCACTCGCTTCGCTGCAATCCAATGATCAACTTTTGGAGTTGTCATGAAGCGAGAAATGTAGCTCACTGCAAAACTGATGTCAGGTCTAGTGGCAGTGAGGTAGATGAGACTACCCACTAGTTGCCTGAATGTCGTTTTATCGACCGGAGGTGAATCAAAGTTGGCTGACAACTTCAGCCCCTTCTCCATAGGTGTGGAGGCAGGTTTGCAGTCCTGCATCCGAAATTTGTCAAGCAGACTTCTGGCATATTTAGACTGAGAGATAAAGATGCTACTAGCGGTCTGCCAAACCTCAATACCCAAACAATAATGGAGAAGCCCCAGATCTATCATGTCAAAAGCCTAATACAAATCTTGTTTGATTGCTGCAATCAAATGTGCTGAACTACCAGTAATGATCAAGTCATCAACATAGACAACAAGAAAGAGAATATCATCACCAGAGTGTTTGACATACAGATTAGTGTCAGAAGGGTTGCGCTGAAAACCATGATCAACCAAGTACTGATCAATCTTGATGTACCATGCACAAGGCGCCTGTTTCAATCCATAGAGTGCTTTTGCGAGCCTACATACCTGATGTTCTTTGCCAGCAACCTTGAAACCAGGAGGCTGTGTCATGTAGACTTCTTCCTGCAACTCACCGTTGAGAAAGGCACTCTTGACATCCATCTGATGAACTGTCCATCCAAATTGGGCTACAATAGCGAGAAGAAGACGAATTGTGCTCATCTTGGCAGTAGGAGCAAAGGTCTCCTCGTAATCAATGCCCTCCCGCTGTGTGAACCCTCGAGCAACCAACCTAGCCTTGTATTTATCCAATGTACCATCGACATGATACTTGACCTTATAAACCCATTTACAGCTGATAGGTTTCTTTCCAGGAGGAAGATCAGAAAGAACCCAAGTGTGATTCTTTAGAAGACTGATATTTTGTCGCCATAGCCTTTTCCCACTCTGGAATTCCTTTAGCCTCTGAATACACCTAAGGCTCATAGATGCTGTGGATGTTGGCCATAAGAGCAAAATTGACTGTGTGTTGCTGCTTGCTCTTGCTACGAGTTGATTTGCTCTCAATGAGTTCATCATCATGAAGATCCCCAATAGTCTTGAGCCACCACTTAGGCCAACGAGTAGATGTGCCAACATCAGAAATAGGAGTAACAGCATCTCATGGGTTTTCTGGAACAAAATCATCTGGATGTGAGTCCTTAGGAAAATTAGGTGGTGCTAGATCATGACTTGTAGACTGCTCATCTTTAGAGTCGGAATGCTCTGAAGCCCTCCCATCAGGGGAACCAAGAGGAAGATGAACACCCTCATCCGGAACCTCCATAGGCTGATCCGCAGGATTGGTAGTAGGAACAAATGGACCAATAGTCTCATCAATCACAACATCACGACTGAATATGAGATGATCCGTCTCCACATCAATCAACCTGTATGCCTTGTGATTGTCGTTGTAAACAGTAAACATAAGTGTCTGGCTCTTGGACTCCAACTTGGCACGTTTAGCATCTACAATCCATACATGAGTGGTAGAACCGAAGACTTTCAAATGGCCCACCTTAGGCTTACGTCCTGACCAAGCTTCTTCAGGAGTGATCTTCTTAACGGCCTGTGTAGGTGACTGATTCAGGAGGTAGACTGCAGTATAAACTACTTCAGCCCAATATTTCTTAGGTACATTTTTGTACTCGAGCATAGAACGAGCCATTTCAGTAATGGTGCGATTCCTATGTTCAACGACACCATTCTGCTGAGGGGTATATGGTGTGGTGAGTTGGCGCTTAATGTCGTGTGTGGCACAAAAAGAAGAGAAGTCAGTTGAACAAAACTCCCCCACATTATCTAACCTTAGAGTGACAATCTGAGACCCTGATTCTTTCTCAACTAAGGCCTTAAACTACTAAAATGTGCTAAACACGTCTGATTTATGTTTCAAAAAATACACCCACATTTTCCAACTGAAATCATCAACAAACAATAAAAAGTACCTAGACCCAGTAATAGGAGTATTCATTGCCCCACATACATCAGCATGAACCAGTTGAAGTACCTTGGAGGCTTGCCAAGAATCACCATCCGTGAACGATGTCTAATGCTGCTTGCCAGCTTGATAGGCTCCACAAACTCCATGATTTTGAGTTTGGATCTCAGGTAGACCAGCAACAAGACCTTCCCGAGATAGCTGAGAGAGGTAGTGCACATTCAAGTGCCCATAACGCTGATGCCAAAGTTTGCTGATGGTTGTACTCCTAGCAGCCAAAGCGTGCTCCTAAGAATCACCAGAATCAGCAAGTCTGTACAGACCGTGATCCTCAAGTCCCATAGCAATTGTTGTACGAGTCTCCCTATCAACGATGCTGCAGGTGGACGAACTAAAAACAACATCCAATTGGGGAGAATGCCACATGATATGACTGACTGAGAGAAGGTTATGTTCCATGCCTGGAACATAGTAGACATCGAGAAAGAGTAAATTTCTTCCTCCTGAGTGAATCTGGATAGTGCCCTTACCAGCAACTGTGTACTCTTTGCCTCCTCCAAAAATGACTGAATCAGAGAATGGTTCGAATTTTGTGAACCAATCCCAACGATGAGTAAAATGTCGCGATGCCTTGGAATCAATATACCAAGCAGAAGAGTGTACTGGATATGTTGTTCGCTTGGCCATAAACGCATAGAATGCAGACTCTTTCTGCTCTATTTGCTTGGCGACATGTCTTGATCCTTTCCGGCTACAGAGAGACGGGTTGAGTTCCTCAAAACGACCTGATTGAGACACCGATATTCAAAGATTGTAAGCATTCGCTGCTTCCAGGTGTTGTAATTCTTCCCGTTGAACTTTTGGCTGCTTTCGAGCATTATGTTCGTTCATCCCATTTGTCCTAATCCATTCCGGCTACAGCGGGACGGGTTGAGTTCCTCAAAATGACTTGATCGAGACACCGATATTCAAAGATCGTAAGCATTCGCTACTTCCAGGTGTTGTAATTCTTCCTGTTGAACTTCTGGCTACTTTCAAGCATTATGTTCATTAGAGATGCCATCACGTACCTCGCAGTCAAACTGGTGACGACAAAATAATGCACAGAAAACATAAACAATTTCTGGAAAACAAATTCCAAAGCAAAAAAAACAAAACCCTAGCACGAATTTCGAGGTTTTACTGAGAACCCAAAAAAGATAAATAAAAACCCAGAAGGATTTAGGAATACCTAGAAAATTTTAACAGCACAAATTTTGAGGCATGGAAAACGAGGTACCCAAAAAAATCGAACAACCCAGTTGAGACCTTGAAAAACCGAGAAGGAATCTGCAATCAAAATAATTTTTCGACTTGAAAAAAGGGGTTAAAACCCTAGTCGAATTTATAGAAAACCCTAGCAGCAGAAAAAAATGGCCACGATTTTTGAAAAAAATTGGAAAAACACAGCACAAAGGGCACTGAAAATCGCATCCAGCAAAGAGAAACCCCACAACGCAGCTAGGGTTTACAAAACGCGTCCAAAAAAGTAGAGAATTGTGGCCAAAAATGGCAACGCTTCTTCAAAAAATGTGCGGACAGAAACACGTCTAAAAAACACGCCAAAAAACAAAGATTTCCTGAGAAAATTTGACGCCCAGAACCCTTAAAAAAATGCCTTCCACGGGTTTTAAAAAAAACGTGCCCAACAATGAATAATCGCAGCAGATACGCGTCTGCGTCTGGGAAGAATCCGCGTGTGGACAAGGTCAAAGATCACGGCTGAAAGAAGACGAAAGTTATCTCCAAAACAGGTTGCAGACCAGAAAAAACACGCTCAAAAGGGTTTAATCACGTGCCAAAGATCGCGGCCAAATAGAAAATCGCGCCCTAGAACACACGATTTTTACAAAAAATCAGATAAAAAACCGATTTTGATGACCCACGAAATTCTCAGAAGTCTCACATGAAATTTTTCACGAATTACAAATCTTTGTTTTTTAAAATGCCCAGAAACCCTAACGCACTCTGATACCATGAAAATGGTAAAAGTATTCTAACATTATCATAAAGAAAGTTGCATAATAAAGAGGTTCAAATAATACTGTAGATATTAACTATATCTACCTACTAGTTACTGTAGAAACAGTAACAACCTATCTAATACAATACAAAATGATATTGACCATTAATAAACAAACTTAATAAATATTCTAACAACATCAAGAGGGTTTTGGGAGGTCTCACTCAGAGGCTTCATTTGTGTTTTGATGAAGTTTTGAGGAGTTAGAGATCTATCTTATGCAAATTTTGAGTGCAGCTGAGAACAAAGATTAGAAGGCCAGATTTATTCAGTTTGGTGTGTGAAGTTTCTGGCGAGTTTAAGACATTTCTGGGCATAGCCTTGTTGGACTTGAACTTATGTTTTCCTCATAACTCCTAAACGATCACTAAACTCAAAATGGGTATTGCATCTTTCTAAGAGTTACTGAAGGGTGATTCCAAAGAGCTATTACTTGGATTTTTTGAAGCTGTATTTGAATTTTTAGGTCTGGTCGACCTCTTGCAGCCAGCGCTCCTCACCTGGTGATTTCATGGTTTGCTAGTCATCTTACTGGGTGCTGCAAGGCCGTTTCCTGTAGCTGGTTGGAGGGTTTTTTAAATGCATGTAAACTAGGAGTTTGATGGCATTCTTCTCAGTGAAGATGTGCTAAAAGGTGATTCAATATCTGCTGTCACTGAGCTAAAAATCAGGTCTGAAAATTGTCTGTTTTCTGAGCTTTAGCAAGGAGATAAGGGCCTCATATCTGTTACAGCTCGCTGCCCTTTAAAGGGGTTTCATGTTGCTGCCAGGTGTCTTGCTACAAGTCTGAAAGTAATTCTATTTTCTGAATTTCTATGAATGTAAAAAGTCTGCACTCTCTTGTCAATGAAGTTTGAACATGTTAGAATATTATATTCTAATATTGTACAATGATCAATCTTATCAACAGTAGTTGGTAGGTAGCTGGTAGGTAGACATTTAATGTCTACAGTAACTTTACTTCTCTATATATTTCGTGCCTTACAAAAACGCGTTTCTCGAAATTTGTGCCTCAGTTTGAAGTCGAAAAATTATTTTAATTGCAGATTCCTTCTGGGTTTTTCGAGATCTCAAATGGGTTGGTCTCCGATTTTTCTGGGTACCTCATTTTCTGTGTCTCGAAACTTGTGCCTCAGTTTCAAGTCGAAAAAATTTTCTGATTGCAGATTCTTGGTGGGTTTTCCGAGATCTCAAATGGGTTGTCGTCCAATTTTTCTGGGTGCTTCGTTTTCCGTGCCTCAACTTCTGTGCAGATCTGTTCCGGCGGCTGGGGTTCCAAACCCTCTGTTTTTCAGCCGACAATCGATGGCTACCTGTTTCTAGGCTTCTGTAATTCGCAGTGTTGCGTGGGATTCCTTTGTTGGGTTTTTTAAATATTTTTTTCCCTTATTAAAAAAATAAAATCTGGTTTACAGGTTTTCATAATTTTTTCCCTTAAAAAATTCCTGAAGGGTTTATAATTTTCTCCTCAAAAGTTACGAGTTTTTCCTGTATACCCTAGTCAAGGTTTCTGTTGTTCGGGAGGACTCTCTGGTCTCTAGTTTTTACCTTTTTTTTCCGAAAAAACGATGATTTGTAATCTTGGGTTTGGCAAAAAAAATTTCCTCAAAAATCGTGGTTTGTTGTAGTCTGTTTTTGTCGCACCTAGAGTTGTTGGGGCGAACATCTGCACAACTGGCTTCTTGCAGTCTATTCTCGGGCATCGTGCTCCTCTGCAAAAGTTTCGACGGTTTGCTGATCTATCCTCAAATCGTGGCAATTGTTCTCGGTGTGTCTCTAGTTTCAAGGAAGGACAGCTCTGTTATCCAACGTCAGGTTGGACTTTTTGTGATGACTTTTGGTCAGCAGTTCTGCAGATTCTGGGAGGTTTGGTGGCAGACTCATCTCACGTGGCAGAGTCAGTGGCAGGCTCTTGTCTCTTGTTGCAAAGCATTCTAAATAAAGGGCAGCCTTCTCTGTTATTTTTTGGACGGTTTTTTGAACTCTTGGTCATCAACATTCTGCAGATCTAGGGAGGGTCTCCGTAGCAGCAGAGTGTTCTAAAGAATTTGTGACCAATCGACCTGCAGATTGTATTTTGTAGGCTAGTTAGATGATTGACCATTAAGGGAGGGTGTTAGAATATTATATTCTAATATTGTACAATGGTCAATCTTATCAACAGTAGTTGGTAGGTAGTTGGTAGGTAGCTCGTAGGTAGACATTTAATGTCTACAGTAACTTTACTTCTCTATATATTGTAATCAGTTCTTCCTGTTAATACAAGCAATTTCTAGCCCAAAATTGTTTCAGAATATTGAAGGTTAAGAAATGTTTATTGCCTAGCAAGTCTATTGCATGTTTCATCTGCATTTATTTATCTTTCCCTGGGCATCAACATTTCATGACTGGCATATTAAAAAAGAGCAATCAAACAAACTAAGGAAACTATAACAGCAGTGGTGAAGATATCAAAAAAATATTTGGGGGTTGGTCATTACATTGCTTCATCTGTTTTTAGAGTTTAGTAAGTTACCACTAAGGGGGGGTAGTCTACAATTCCTTTTTGACCTTGATTCCCCGAGTTAATCTTTGGAAGAGATGTTGTCTACTGGTCATTTTTTAAGACCCATGCACATTAAACTTGGGTTATATATCTTCCCTAAATTGGCATTTTTTTTCATGTAATTGTGAATAATTCTATGAATTTCCAGAGCTTGAGCTAGTTTAAAATAGGTTTTAGTTGTCCCCTAGTCATCTATATGCATGCATCCTTTTACACGCATGCTATCACCTTTTTTGTATGCATGAATTCTAGTTACTTTCTTCTAGGTCTAAGTAAGGGAATCTTTTCTCACCTCCATCTTCTCATCTGTATAAATTGAGGATGGCATTGTACAATATTGATGTTGATTTTACAGATTATCATCATAGCAATAATATAGTCTTATATTTTGTATCTAGTCTATTTAAATAATCTATTCAATCCATGAATTTGAGTGTGGAAGGTTTTTATTTGGGTAAGGTAGATCCTGCTGAGTCTCATGAATTTGAGTCAAATTTCATCGACATATTAACAAGGGAATAGAGACTTAAGAAGTTTGGCGATCTTCCATAGCAGCCAACACTCACAACTAAGAATTTTTTATTTATGAGTAAATTTTTTCCTTATTTATTTCTGCTTGGCTGTTGTGTTTCAGAATATATGTAGTCATTGTAATTTTTGTCTGGGATTCACATTAACTAGAGATCCACTAGGACGTGTCCCAGACCTAGACCCCATGTCCCAAACATATTGGGGATGCGAGACAGAGACAAATTATCCCCCCAGTGTCCCCAGCACCCAAATCTGAATGGGGGGACATCACTGAGACATCCCCATGCAGCAAGGATGTACCTGAGAATAGGATGCCCCATTGTCCCCAAGACAGACCCAATGACATCTAGTTGTTCCTCAATTGTCCCCCGGCATCAAGGCATCCCCACAGACTATACCACAAAAGATCCAAAATATATGCATTATGTACTGAAATTTGCCACATATTCCAATCTATTCACCCCAGAATTAGAAGGGTTCGTTCCTCAAACAAACTGCAGTTGAACCAGAATGCATTAACAAACAAACTGATAAACATCAACTCTTTGGCATCATTTTCCATTCAAATGCAAGAACATAAAGGAGAGCATTGCTGTTTAGAAGCAAGGACTAAAACACATAACCATTAATGAAAGCCGAGGACCAATTGAATGGAAAGCAAACTCGTAATCTAATCTTATTGGCGGCAGTCAAAGGTCTATTTGAATGCCAAATAAGAGCCTTGTTCTAGATGAAGGTTAAGTCAACATTAAACTACGAAAGCATGAAAGGCTACCCACAAGAAAACATTCTAAGCCTACACTTTCTAGCAAAAATACATTGAACTGTTAAATCTTAAGTTTTGGTTAAACGGTGTCTTCAATGTGTCTACAAGACTAGACAAACTTACACCAAGCGTGTTAAAATCACCAACACCATAATTGAATCTGTTTCAAGTTAGCATTGACTTAGACGCCTATGTGGTTTCTTCCTTTCAACCGTAGAGAAGTTTTCAAGAGTTACATACTTTGTAGGGGCTCCTGTTTATATTTTTAGTAGATATATTTAAATGTTCATTTTTTAAAATTTCAAATTATTTTAATTTGTCAAGGTTAGTTTTAGGCATTCTAATTTATTTGTATATTAAACATTTAAATATTATTTTAATAGTTGTCTCCTTGCAACCCCCCGTTGTCCCCAAAATCGAAAAAATATTGCCACCTGATACCACATTTTCTTGTTCCGAAAACTCAGAAAACACCAGTCATAAACAATAATAAGGTTATTCAAATGTTGTGTGTATAGCTGAGTGATGATACCACATGAAACTAATACAAACATTTTATTTGTCAGAAAGATCGTCATGCACCTGCCTTTTCTAGTGAGAAATAATACCTAAGTGTCAAACCAAGCAGTTCCCTATTCCTAGGAAGGATACATTCTACAGACCATTCACCATACTTGAAATAATTCAATGAGGTGACACATAAGCTATAACTACTGCCTCATGTCAAAACACATCCAGTATTCCACATTAGTTTTCTAGACAAATCACCATTAAAGATCCAATAATGTCCTTCAAAGCTGTGTGGACAACAAGGAAGTGAAGTGAGAAACAAGTGATTCTTTGAGTGTGTTTGAAGAGGAAATGTAGTCCAGTGTAATGTCCCCTTTTTTCGAGTAATCACCTATCATGATTCGATTAGCCTATTCTTCATTCCCGTAGGCTAAATCAAGTGGTTAGGGAATGCCAGGTTGAGCCACAGCGGCAAAAATGACTATCCGGTTGGTTGAAAATGAATGGGTTAAGGCAATTCATTGTGGCTTAACTTATATTACTTTCTAGAGTTATTTTGGTGAACTTACTTTAAGAAAGGATATTGAAATTATTAAGGCAATTAAATTAATAGTTTATTCCTTTTTGTGGGACGCCACTTTTATGAGGTGAAATTACATTAATATGGAATATTTAAGTAAAAGGTAATAAAAATATTATTTTATTGCACTGAAGTTGGGCGGCCACTTGTGGAATTGAAAAGATTATCAAAAAGGGAGAATTAGGGTGACCAAGGAAAAGGACAAAAGCAATCAGATTTAGGTCGGTCAAGTGAGGGAGAAAAGGTGGTTATAAATAGAAGACTTTGGAGTCATTTCATTCATTCCATTTGATGTTTCATTTTCTCTTGAGAATTATCTCAGCTAGCTGCAATATTGTTGGTTTCATTCCAAGGATGAAAACCCTAGGAATAAGATGAGTTGGACGAAACCCTAGCTCATCCTTGTGGAGGTTTCATCATGGAGACCTACTTGTGCTTCATTGGAAACTTTGTGAGAAGAACCTGATTGCATATTCAGATTTGTATTTCAGTCTTGGAGGAGGTTGTTTCAGCTATTTAGGGTTTCCAAACCCTAAGGGAACTCATTAGGATTTTGCCCTAATTTGGAGTGCCATCCTTGGAGCAGATTTGAGCATCCATTTTGGAAGGTTATTTCATATATTTGTAACAACAAACCCTAAAGCACTTGCCATGGAGGATTCACCCATCTAGGGTTTGGTTTTTGAAGTCTTTTTACTATTCAGATATTGAAATCAGTATTGGAGAAGTCTAAGGTGGCATTTTGAGACCATTTTTGTCATTAGGGTTTCACCCTATATTGGTGCGCCACACTTGGGAAGGGTTCACTTGCTTTTTGGAGATTGTTGTGGTGATATTTTTACAACTTCAGAGCAGCAAACACTAGCTAATTCGGAGCAGACCTGAGTGTAACATTTTTGGAGCAGTTTTTGGTGCATTGGCAATCATTTGCATTAGGGTTTCAAGCTCTAACCTAGGTGCCACACTCTTGGAGGGTGATTCCACCTTTTGAAGGTCATTTTTCCATAATTTGATATGTATAAACCTTAAGGGTTTAATCTGATTTTAGACAGCAGTGTTTCTGGGCGTGCTGGTTATGTTTTTGCCCATACGTTGATTTACTTTCAGACTTCTACATCCTGATTTATGACAGAAGAGTTATCTTCAGAAGTTTTAGACTCCTTGAATGCAATTATTGTTCCTATATTGTGCATTTCATTGGCATATGATTGTATTCAGGTCAGTCATGGTAGTTGCATGGTAATACATCATTTTGATATTGTATGGTCTCTATTCTCAAAAGAGCAAACTGCTGTAATAACTGTAGACGAAGATTGTAATTAGTTTGGAAGGATAATGAAGATATACCATTGAGTTTGGAGGTTGCATATGATTTGTTTGGCAAAATGTCAGTTTGCTGTAGTTGCATATTTGTTTAGTATTCAGGCATCTATTGCAGTAGAAAAAGTCAAAACAACACTTGCATTACATTCTAGATTCATTAGCAAGCATTTGCCATTGATTAGTTAATTCTTTTACTCATAACATCATTGAATCAAGAAGAGAAACCTTCATCAGCTTTGGGGCAGTTTACATGCTAAGTGTTTGACGAAATTACTAAAGCTAAAAATCAGAAAATTTGGGTCAGAATTAGGCAAGGGTTCTTACATCCATAAACAGTAAAATCAAAGAGCGTCATTAAAAAAGCACTTACAAAGTAGCCACTTTTCCATCAATTCTTTCTTTTTTTTTCTTTCCTCTTTTCTAGAAGAGGTCTTGAGGGGCACAGCCACTAGGGAACATGGAAACAACTAGAAACCTAGACCTTCCACGTGGAAATCTCTTATAGTAATATTTCCCTTAGCAAATTTCATCGAACCTTTTAACTTTCCCTTGGTCAGCAATTTTCCTTTAGTCACAGGCTGCAATCCTAGTCATTAATTAATTTCTATGCAGATTGTGCTTGGGGGAGGGGGAATGACAGATAGTACTTACTTGATATTAAGGAAATAAACGGGACATCCATTTTGCATACATATGCAGGTAGAAAAATAAAGAGGCATAGAGAACAAAGAGGGAGGAAGAGAGAGATATACAAAGCGAGGAGATAAAAAGACATACATGGAGAGAGAGATCGTGACAAAGATATGGAGAGAGGTAGAGAGATAGAGGGAGAGAGAGATAAGAGATATAAAGGGGGGGGAGATGTTAAGGATAATAGACAGCATCGATAAAATGCTCCAGCTTGATAAATTAAATAATAGCTATGTAGCTATTTAATTTATATATATGGCAACGAATTTGTTTAAGAAATAAAGAGACTCATCCAAGGCCGACCTCCATCATCATTGGCGTGATTATCTATGAGGACGACTTATCTTATTGGTCACATTTATTTGTAAAGAAATTTATACTTATTGTTTTGGCCGACTTGCTTCATGGAAGGAGGTGCCTCTTCAAATTGTACATATAGAAGATCACTTATCATTTGTAATCATTCAAGTTCGATTTATTTCAGTCAAGTTCGAATTTCCTTAAGAGCAGGTTGCAAATCTATTCAAGGGCAGATTTAGTTATCATAGAAGTGCAGATTATTATCAGGCATTGCATCTGTGTTAGGTGCTGAAGATTGGCCTTGTAATTGGCCTCATTGTAAAGAGATTTGTTGTTGCCATTTATATATATAAGAGTGATCTTTGTTGCTGGGTTTTTCTCCCTCAAGAGGAGGGTTTTCCCAGGGTATCTGCTGTGTTATTGTCTGATTTTGAATTAATTTTCTGTGCATATAATCTGATCATTAAAATTTACAGGAGAGAGAGAGAGAGAGAGAGAGAGAGAGAGAAACTAATAGTTAAAGTGTCATGTTTATGGTTTCACATTTTGCATACATGTGTGCCAAGGTAGTTGCATCTATAACATCTAACAAAATTCCCTTCCATTATGTTGTGGTAGATGCCATACCCTATTTTAGAGCTGCCATTTTGGCACAAGCAAGGAGTGTCATGTCCCCGAAATTGTAACACTAAAATATGAATCATTGAAATACAGATGAATAAATAAAACAAATAACAAAATATATATTAAAAATATAAAAAGAAATATTAGTAATTTGATATAATTATAATTATTAAAATAAAAATACTAACTAATTAAATATTATTATCATAATATATATATACTAAAATATATATAAAATAATAATAATAGAAAATATATTTAATAATAGCAAATATATTTTAAGTAACATATAATATAAAATATAAAACAATAAACATAAAATAATAACTATAAAAAAAATACAAAATAAGTATATACAAATATGCAGCGATTCATTATGGGAGGCATATCCTTTGTGAAGAGTGGTGACTATCAAAAAGGAATCGTGCTCTTTCATGAGGGGATAAAGGAGATAACTTGAGGGGGAATTAAATACATAACATGGTATGAGTTTGAGCAGACTTGGAGGAGATAAAGGGAAAATATATGTGTATCATGCATGAGCAGATTCGTGAGAAAATATAAAAGTTGCAGCGTCTAAAATCAGAATTTATAGGAGAGCAATTAAATGAATATTTTCTGAGTTTAAGGAGCGGATGTAGAAGAAATAAGGAGAAGAATATTTCTAAACAGCAAATCATTTATAAAAAGATATTCTCTAAAAATCAGATCATTGTGGCTGGGAAAATAAAGAGTGATTTCTGCAGATTGAACCAAAGCAAGGCTGTAAGTATTTTCTGTTTTCAAATAATTAGTTAGAAATATATTAAGGATGTAAATAATGATTTTAGTAAGGATTTTATGATGAGAATTAAAATAATAGCTTATACTTGTGTATTTAGAAAAAAAGAAATCTGTTAATACATTATGAATTTAGATGTGGATGATTGGCAAATAAATAGGGAATTTAAATAACAGTTAGTGGTTGATAAATGTATCTAAATATGAATGATAAATATATTTAAATATATTAAGATTCATAAATATATTTAAATATATGATGATTGATAAATATTTTATAGGTGGTTGATAAATACAATTTATACATAATAACATTTGTCTAATTGATGTTATTTATTATCATTTTGGGGTATCCATGTCACTATTATAGTATTGCTAATATGTTATTTTGAATTGGACAACTAATGATGTTATGGTGATATATTCTATCATAATTATTGTGTGTATAACCGTATCAAGCAACCAGGGAAGAAGTGAGGAAGAGACTACTAATAGGTTGAGCAGATACCAGACAACCTCCTAAGTACGCCACTCCATGATGGTATGACTAAGTGCGCCTCGTGGAGCAAAGGGGGTGATATCTGCTCTTGGGCTTGGGAGGGGATGTTTACGGGCCTCTTACAGCAAGCTCTTTCCCAACCTCTACATGGATTGATTGATGGGGTTGATTCAAGGGATTTCAACCATAAAAGGGATGGATAAGATAGCAAGGATAGGGAATGCAGATACAAGTTGTCCACCAAGTAGACCACCCCATGCGGAATGACTAAGTGCGCCAAATGAGGGCCAACAGGGATGGTATATCCACTCTTGGGCTTGGTGTGATAGCTTTGCGCGGACCTATCATGCTTTTCATCCATTTCCCCTTATGATCTAACTCTCAATGTGAATTATAAATATTATGTGGTTTAAAACATTGCATGATATGAATAGATAAACACTTATTATATGTCTGATTATGTGAATTATATTCCAACATTATTTAACATGATTTGTAGGACCTAAACAGAGATTCATCTAGTTAAAGTATTTAGTTGATAAGTTGTAACCCTAACTACACTAGCTTATATTTCTAGAGCAAAAATTTGGGTTTCCTCAAAAGGGGATATTACAAGGAGAAAGTGAGTAAAGATTGCAAAGACTGACTTTATTTATGTTGATTGCATTTGCTTGAAAGTTTCTAAGGATTTTTCAACAAATCCATTTTGTGCGGATTCTACAACTATAGCCGGCCATGAGACCACATCTTTGGGGCATTCTACCAAATAATTTGCTCCCACAAAATATGATCACTTTGAATTTAGGCTCTAAGTGCCACCCATTAGATTCAGGCTAACAAAGTTGACCATTTGATTGCTCTCTAAGTAGTGTAGGTTTCAAGTTATAAAGCTTCATGCCAAAAAATTGATGTGCAAAGTTCTTCTAGCCAATGCATTGACAAGGAGCTCAACGCAGGTTGATATGTAGGTATGGTGGATACTATATTGCATAGAATTAATTCTCCCAAAGCATTTCTAGTGTTAAGCTATGTTGTATTGTACATCTAAACTTGATACTAATACAATTTTGCAATGGTAGAAATGAGCCTTTCTTTAGTAATGGAATGAAATGTTCATAGTTTTCAGTATGCTAAATTCTAGTTCATTGATGTCTCAATAGACATGTATTGGAAGAATTATTATCTATCAAGATATACACAAAATGCGTGTATTAGAAATTACTTATATGAAAGCAACTCTTAGGCAAGCAATGGCATTGAAGTAGATCCAACTTGTTCTTTTGGAGAGAAGGTTCCTCTTTACTACAAATTTTACAATTTATTTTTCTTTGGTGTGTCATTATTAAAATCCATGCAACATAGAGAGGGTAATATAGAAAAGAGAGACTAGCTTTCAATCAACTATTTTGTCCATGGGAATCTCTCTCTCTCTCTCTCTCTCTCTCTCTCTCTCTCTCTCTCTCAATATATACATAATCTCCCTCTACCTTTGCCTCAATGATAATTTTCCACAAACATTTGCAACTACAACATCTGACATGTCATTCAATTGTACTAATTGGTAAGTTGTAATTTTGGAGAGGAGAGAGCAGCAAGGGAGGAAGCCACTTGGAAAATGCGTTGGACACGTCATTTTTCATTGAATATGTGCCAAGTTATAAAATGTTTGTTGGTTTGACTCCCTCACGATTTACCTAGTGTGTCTTCTTTCTTCTTTCTCACCACACTTGTTTGCACTTGTTTCTCACCTTTGGGAGTCATAAATTACACTATGCCATTGTTTTCCTTTTACCCATAATTGCTTTGCTTTAGTTTCACATACAACCTTATGATTGTGCAAATACCATTTTGATAATGTGTTCTTGAATGTTGATACCCTTTGAGGTAAATTCCTACTAAGGTCCATACTACCTTGCACCCTTCTAATGACTTTTGTGTGTTGATAATCACATGCTAAAATGAATTAATGTTTGATTCGATTTTCTATCCAACAACCATATTAAGTTTTATTTAACGTGATTTGTTCTATTACATTTGCACATTATTTACAAATTAAATTATTAATTAAAATTTTATTCCATTACATCTATACATTATTTACAAATTTAATTATTAATTAAGTAAATATTATTTCTAAAATTATATATTAATATTAAATTAATTTGTAAATTATTAGATAATATTAAGGAATCTAAAGGAGAAGACCATAAATACTACCCGTCGCCTACCCCCTTCCCCGTCCACCACCCCCCCCCAACACTGCCCCAAAAAAATCTTTTAAAAAACCAATCTTATTTATAAAATGATGGATAACATATATAATAAATTTCCAACTCAAAATAAGATAAACCAATTTTTTTTATTTACACTACCTAAAATACATGCGTCATAAAAATGTGGGAAGACTACTCGACAATCACAAATTGAACATGGTGTATTGGATTCACATTGAAGACCATAAATTGGGTGTGGTGATTCATTTTCACAACTGTGGTTTATGCATGAGCTGCACCAACTAGCAAATGTACAATGATTTCTACCTACACCTCATCACAACATCCAACATGATCTACATCTTCTTGGACTTCAAGCTCACTCTCACTGCTAGTAAATGAAAAAAACACAAACAAAAAATAAAAACAACGAAAATCTAACGGTTGAGATCATTTCAATCATTTTGCATTGTACTCAAACAATATCAACCATTGATTGCTCAAATTAGCTCACTTATAGAAGGGAAACCTTCGGCATAAAAATGAAGATTTGTCACAAACATGCAAGTTTTTCTTTTGCTCTTGCATATGTAGATTCGCCCCCAGGGCAAACATAAACAAACAAATTAGGATTTAATCTTAACTTGAGTGATCTTTAAGCTAGAGTGTTTCTGTGAAAATTTTTTGATCCCCAATTGACCCCGGCAATGTAGGAATGCAGCAGGCACAACCCAAGCCTTCCACAAGGGGGAACTTAAGCACATGCCTGTCGTATCCTCCCATCTCCATGGGAACATATCCCTACAAAGCACAAACAATAATTAAAATTATCATCCAAATAATTATCAAGGGAATAAGACCTCAAGTTTATGTGCTAATATTGTCCATTTGCAAATATGTCTGGAAAAATTGAAGATTACTTTGTTGCAAGAATCTACATGCCTATTAAGAGATCAAGTTTGCTACAATAATATCCAAGCACTTACTTAAATCTCTTATAGGGTCACCAATTGCTTTTGATATCATAGTCCAAATTCGAGTAGGTATAAATGGTTAGTGCCCATTTCTGGAGTTTAATAGGATTTTCATAAAATGGACTTGAGCCCTTCATATGACAACCTTCTGCAATTGGCATGTCACTTGATGCTTTGGGTTGTTTTCATGTCAGATCAATCTTTCGATAGTTAATTAAGCCTCGATTCTCTATTAGTTTGTCATATTGTGTTTAATCCAAGAGCATTTAAATATATAGAGCTGATTTGCTTGTTGATAAAATATCAGAATAATATATTACTGAACAATGAGATACATTTGATTAACAAAAGAGCCTTTCTCTTATAGAAATAAGAAACCCTACAAATTAGGGAGAAGTGGTTAACTGAAAGAGTTAACTAAACGTTCAATGAAGCAAACTAAAGCTAAACTAAAAGAGTTAACTAAACGTCCAGTAAAGCAAACTAAAGCTAAAGACTAAGTTAACTACAAGTTAACTTACAACTAACTAAAGACTAAATAAAGCTAAGATGGCCATTAATATTACATTTGATATTTTAATACCCTCCCTTAATGGTCATCGTACAAAAAACTAAGTCTACCCATATTGTGCTAATCATCAAAATGCATAGTGTGCAAACTCCTACTCAGTTTGCTCCGCTACGTGAGCACTTTGTTGAGATGCTTCCTAGTTGGACTTTTCATCAACCAACCACTTTCTACAATACCTTTGTATATGACCAATCTTCCCATAGTAATGGCAAGTAAAAGACTCCTTGGAGCCCTCCTCCAAATCGCCTCGTCCTTTCTGTTGAGTGGACTTGCCTTTGCGAACGTCCTTGGCAGTAAATGCTTGTTCAACACTGGGAGACTCACTACTACTCCCAAACTGCTTCCTCCACCGATCCTGCTGCAAAAGCTTGTTGCACATCTCATCAAACTTTAAGTCAAGATTGGTGGATGTAATGTTGAACGTTTTGATGAAGTGCTCATAGGAACGTGGCAAACTCTTCAAAGTGATCACCACCATATCCTCCTCTTCCATCTTACGACCAATGGCCTCCAATTGATCGCAAATATTTTTTATTTTCATCAAGTGCTCCTGCAAAGACACTTGGTCATCCATCATAATAGAGAAAAGCGTATTCTTCAGAAAGAAAGCCCTTCCCTTGTCTAAGGTCTCACAAAGATCTTTCAAATGCTTTCAGATCTCCACAGCAGATTTACCAAATGGTATTTCTGGTAACATCTCATCGGCGATAGATAATTTAAGAAGCATAACTACCTCCCTATTACTTCCATCATACTTTTCTTGATCCTTCCCAACAGCAGTGGGATGAACTTTTGTACCAAGAACAAGCGCATCCAGACACCGGTACTCAAAGATGGTAAGCATCCTCTGCTTCCACGTATTGTAATTCTTTCCATTGAACCTTTGCGAACTTTCCAACATAATATTGGACAAAGACGCCATCCCTCCCGTTTTCCAAAGCACGAAAAACGAGGTAACTCTGTGATCAACTGGCAAAACTCCAATTTTTCAAAAATCGTGCGAAAAAAAGAGGCTCAAAAACTATAAGATTTTTGAGAAAAACCCTCAAAAATCTCTCAAAGATTTTCCAAATTCTATGTAAATTTTTTAAGAAAAATTTTGAAAACTCTATATAGAAATTTTATTTTTCCCAAAATTTCTATCAAAACTGGCTCAAAATCTTTTCAAGCTGCCATTATATATCAGAAAATTGCCTCAAAAAAATGGCACAAAATTCAAGACAAATCCGTCAGCACAGATTTCAATGTACCCAGAAAAAATAGAGGCAACCCAGAAAATATCTCGAAAAACCCACAAAGAATCTACTATTCAAAGCAAAAAAAGACAAATTGAAAACAAAGGATTTTTGCAAACCCTAGTTGTCGGTCCTTGATGGCAGATAAAAATGGCACCCAAAAAATCACATTTGCAGAAGAAAGAAAACATGACAGAGATGGAAAAATTTCAGAGGGTTAAAAGTAAACCCTAGCCGCCGCAAAAACGTGAACAAAAATGGATTCTTCGCCCGCCAAAATCCAAAAACCCTTGGCGCACCCAAATCCCAGGTCCATAATAGAAGAAGGGTTTTTTTTTTATAACTCGCCGCGGAGAAAAGGCATCTCAAACAGAGAAGGAAAACTTGTCGGGTGCCGCAGGCAGAGAAAAGGCCTCCACAATCACACGCAAAGAGATGATGAACCTCAAACCAAGAGGAAGTCACGGAAATCTTTTGCTCATGTCACAAATCAGAGAAACCTTGAGAAGACATAGGCACGGACGCAAAAACACGGGCTTTGTCTGAGAAAAACGGACACGGATGAAGACGAAAAGTCAAAATGCAGGTCTCAAAACAAATACACAAGGGTTCTGAGAAAAAAACGGCCACGAAATCGTCTTCAACCCACAATTTTCAAACAAACACGAACTGGAACAACCACAAACAAGAGCAGACAAAATTCCATGTGAATTAAAAACTCATGAATTACTGAAATGAAGATGCCCAAGATTTGTGTTTTTATAAACCCTCGATTTTAAAAACTTCACACAATTAACCAAGGTCAAGTTGCTCTAATACCATGTTGATAAAATATCAAAATAATATATTACTAAATAATGAGATACATTTGATTAACAAAAGAGCCTTGCTCTTATAGAAATAACAAACCCTACAAATTAGGGAGAAGAAGTAGATAACTGAAAGAGCTAACTAAACATTCACTAAAACAAACTAAAGCTAAACTGAAAGAGTTAACTAAACGTTCACTGAAGCAAACTAAAGCTAAAGACTAAGTTAACTACAAGTTAACTTATGACTAACTAAAGACTAAATAAAGCTAAGATGACCATTAATATTACATTTAAAATTTTAATATTGCTCACTAAAGAACAACCGTAGGCATTTAAAAATAGAGCTTCTTTGATTTCTTTCTATTTTCATAACTTAGACTAGCTTCACCTATGACATGGAATAGACCCACTAATCAAAGAAATCAGATACAGCATTGCATATTTCCCTCCAAGTACATCAATTGACCCTGTCTATGTCATTCAATTTTCACCCATGCTTTAAATGAGATACAGCCTTCCAAATTTGAGCAACCATATACAGCTACAAAAAAAGTCTTTCTATCTTCATTATGATAGTTTTGAATTTGTAGCTTATGTTTGTCAGTCTGCAGCATGCCTTCCATTGAACATATATAAACAGAGCAGTTTGTCCCAAGCACTCCAAGGCATCCCAACATCACCCACTCAAAAAACAGGCAAAACAAACATTCTCAAACAACTAAAATTCATATACAATATAGCTCAGCACATTCATATTCATTTCCATCTCCATTGTTCAAATGTTCTGCTTTGCACTTGCAATGGATGGAAGTCCTATGGATTATACAGGTCATTTATAGCATTCAGATGCTCCTGCATTTTACCAATGAGCAGAGCATGTCTAACAAATTCCACCTTTTTAAAGCAGAAAAAGGTCAGGCTTAATGAACTTGATAAAAGTAAATATGATGTGTATGTGAGCTTCAAATTTGCAGGTGGACTTGTGTAGTCAAGGCAGCAGAAGAAAAATCTTAACTTAAATTCTTAAAGCTTTTATTTTAATTTATTTATTTAATGTATTTTAAAATTTTAATTAGCCAGTAGGCTTTTTATAAGTGAACTTGCAAGTCCACAAGTTCCCCCCAAACCTGTCTCACGCTGTGAAACAGCTTAATGGTCGCCAGAAAACATTTATTCTCCTCGCCAATAAACAAGTCTACGCTACCATATCGGCGCATCCCTTACATCCTTAAAAGATGCAAGTGCTAGTTATTAATTTTATATATTCTGTTAATAGCTATCCCCCTGCCGTCTCCAAAATCCAGAAAAAAAAAATTGCCACCACCAAAACTCAAAACACTGATTCTCACATAATATTTCTGGTAGGCAAATCAAGAAAACACTAAAACCTACAGGGAGTGCACCATCATGCTTAGAACAGCTAAAAGCTCCAGCTAAGAGGATATCTATCCACCCATAAGACAACATGGTCTGCTGCACAATTTCCAAGAATTCTTCTGAACAAAATGAACATCAGCTACGTGAGCTAAGAAAACTCTCAGATTACAATTCTTGCCATATATTTCAAATTTCAGATTGGCCAAAGGTTCGACATCTCTTTTGTAACATGGAGCTATTATAAAAGCCAAAGGAGCTCCAATCTGTAACCCTATCCATAATTCATAATAATGATGGGTGACAAAGAGTAATCAAAAATGTCAAACAAAAATATTGTTTGCCGTGAAATTTTTCTTAAAGTTCTTTCTAATTAATAAACTTGCATTCATAGCTTGGTGAAATTTCCCACAAAGAAAATGGTGAAAGGATAAATATTATTTATTAAGATTGATATTAGTTGAAACTGCATGGAGTTTTTCTTTGTTTGCCATGCAATTTTTCCCACAGCTCTTTCTAATTAATAATCTTGCATTTATGATTTGGTGAAATTTCCCACAAAGAAAATGGTGAAAGGATAAATATTATTCATTAAGATGAATATTTCATTGAAACTGCATGGAGTTTTTTGAGGAGAAAGTTAGAAACAACAAAATTCTGTAACATACGATCCTGGAAGCTAAAATTACCTATTTATATAAACTGATGAAAAATATGCCTTTAAATCTTTTAAAATCAATCAAATGGATATGATAATTTAAAATTTGAGGTAAATATTCGTCAAATTTTCAAAATTAACTGGAAGAATAATTAGTATATAGAACTGTCAAAATGGAAAAGAATCCTATGGATGCCTATTAAGTTTCACAATTGATAAAAAATTCCTTAAAACTTTAAAATTTATGATAGATTCTTGTAATTTTTCAAAAGCTAAGACGATTTTCCCTCAACTTTAATGAAATTTCAAAAAAGTTCCAGAAATTCTTCGACAGTTTTTTCTTCAAACCTAAAATTTGAAAGAAGTTAATAAAATTTTCAAGAGACAATTATGTTTAAATTCCAAAAATATTTCAAAATTATTTTCATCTAAACTTGTTGAAGAGAATGATAAAAGTTCCTAAAGCCATTAAATAATTGAGAGAGTTTTCCTTGGAACTCAAAAAATTTTACCAAGGTTCCGACATTTCTCAAACATAAGGCATTTTATTCTAAACATAGATAAATTGGAAAATATACCTAAAGTATGTTAAAAGTTGAGACAAACTTGCTGTAAAATTTCAAAAATGAGACAAAACTCCAGCAAACTTTTGAAGCTGACAAATTGGCAAGAGCTAAGAGAGGGATGTAAGATGACTTACCATCAAGATCATCTTCATCATTAAAAAGAGGAAAATCCAGCCAAGTCTCAGGATGCATTGAAATGTTTCTAGCAAACGTCAAAACCTCCTCTGTTATGCCAACAGCAGATATAAGACTCTTTTTGTCAAATGCACCAGATTTTTCTTCTTCTCCCTCCTCCTCCTCCTCATCACCTTCAAAATCTCTTCTAAATGGCAGCAAATTTGACGCCAACTTAGAAATTTCATGAACAGCCTTATTAGATGAAAATCTTGAGAGGCCTGTCCGAACACTCCCACTAATTTCTGCAATATCACTACGGATTCCCATCAACCTCTGTGCATTCTCACTGGTATCTCCATGAAGATAATTTTCAGCATTATGTGTCTGGTCCACCACCTCTTGTTGCAAATCCCCTTTGAAAACAATATGGAAAATTATAAGGTATGCAAAAAAAATTACAGGTATAGATAGAACCACTAATCTTTCAAGTTCAAAGAAAATAAGAAAGATATAGATTGAATATTTGAAGATTCTGCAGTGTGTTTTCTCAATGTAATTTTCTGGATTTGAAAATTTCAAGATAAGTGTAAAGACATAATATTACTTGTATTTCAATGTGTGATTTAGAACACTGGAAATGAAAAAATACAAGCAGATTATCCAGAAGATTATTCTCATACTATTTATGTACTCAAAACCTTGAGAGTAGTGTATATAATCTTTTTAGTTTATAAAAAGTAGTATAGGCTTATTCATCAAAAATAAATAAATAAACCTTGAAAATAAAATACTAATAGCATGCACAGGCTACACACAAAATTACTTCCAAAAAAGATAGGCATCACAGGTCAATTTTGAAGTAAGATATAAATTTTACTGCCAAGATATATGCATATTTCAGCAAATCTAATAACTTTATATGACTAATTTTATTATTAAATTCCTTTCTCAAAATCAGACAGTTCATGAGAAGCCCATAAAATTATTCACTGGATAGTGCGGTAGCCTAATTTTCCCTGCTCAAAGAGATAAGCAATTAAATGATTTGTAGGTTAATTTTGAAGACAAATATATAAGAAATATGTGTTGTATGTTCATTTTCAAGAAAAATATGAAATCAGAGTAATACCCTAATCTTTTCAAATCAACGAGACAAGAAATATATGTACAGTCGGTTAAATTTGAAGAAAATGTGTATAGGTTAATTTTGAAGAAAAATATGGAATTTAAGAGAGGCGGGCTTAAACTTCCAGATAAAAAAGATCAGAAATATATGCAATGTATGTTAATTTTTTAAAAATATATGAACTGTAGGATAATTACGAATGAAAATATAGAATTTTGAATTTATTAATAATAGATGTATAATTGTTGAAGAAAACAAGCTGTCCCTTGAAACACAACAGGTTCAGTAGCTCAAGTGATAGAGCAATCTAGCATGCTGAGACCAGTCAAGGGAAGGTCTTAGACTCCTAGGTTCAAGTTCTGGATGGTCTAGAGAAAATTATAAGGTATCAAATAACACTAGGATCCCAAGCCCAAAAGTATGGCTTGAGATAGGATGTTGAAAGAAAATAAGCCATGCACTGGAACACAAAGGAGCCGGTATCTCTCTTCAGTGATAGAGTACCACAGAATGCCAAGCATATACATGAGAAGATCGTTGTTTCAAATCCTAGCTGTTCCATGGAAAATTGCACCCCATCATGTTGAGCATAGACAATGGAAAGGTCTTTGGTTTGAGTAGTTGGTTAACCGAAAATTACATTGAAAAATCTAGCATCTCTATATAATAATTCTGATTTTTAGTTTTTACAAATTAGGCAATTTTCTTCAAGAACTTTCTCAAGCATTAAAAACATGGCTGATCCATAGAAAATAACAATGAAGACTCTTAAATTTTTATATTAAGTTAGACAACTGTGCTAACAAGCCATCTCAAATGTGAAAAATAAAAACATCGACATGGTAAAATTTTGGAGAGAACGAGTATTTTGATTAAAAACAAGTAAAGTGGAATCTAGACTCAGAATCAGAACTCTCATGATTCTAAACTAAGGGGATGTTTCCTAGCTGATTTGTGTATTATATGTATTGAACCTGTTTGGTTTGAATAGAAGAGCATTATTCTGCTATTTATAATTCTTCTGAATTTCCAATAGTTTACTGTGACATTTTCTAGTTGCATGATTCCATAACTGGGTAATTTACCGACTAGATTATTGGATTGTCCTTCGCGCCAGCATCCTAAACCCCGAGGTACGGATCTTAAGGACCGGTGTTAAAAATCCTCATGCTTATCCACAGTAATTTTGACACCAGACTGCCCTTCACAATGTATTATATGTCGAATGGGGATACAAGCTCCATCAGCGCTCTGACTCTCTTCCCTCAAAATGGAGTTCCGCGAACTATCAGTAACAATGCTGAAGGGTGTAGGCTATCCGGGGTTTATTCACCTCACAATAAAGGTCAAAATAAAAAATAAAAAACAGGAATCATACAATTAACAATAGAAAGAAAAAGATAAATACCGTGGAAGGCGGTCGGGCCGAGGCTCGAACCCAGGGCAGCAGAAGAATCTGCAGGCTTAGCAGCAGCAGTGTCTGTTGTGACAGGCGGCGGGGCGAGAAACGAGGCAACGCCCCACAGCTGTTTTGTAAAGCTTCTGGTGAGCTCCGAGAGATCTTCTTTCATGCCCCTGCCCTGATCCTTTTCTGTGCCGGATTTTTCCCCTCGTTCTTCTTCATCGGATTCTTCTTGAAAGGGGGAAGTGAAGGATCGCGCCAGCCACGCCATGGATTAAGACCTCGGATAATCAGATGCTTATAGGGTTATCAATCTTTCTGCTCACGGAAGGGCTGGCCTGCAATTACCCATGGCAGCTTTTCTCTGTCAAATTGGTTGCATTTTCTCTTTAATGAAATTTAGGACTTCCCTGAGTTTCGATTCTGCGATCGATGTAAAAACGAGAGATTGTTTTTTTTTTTTTTTGAATTGTAGGCTTGAGATGCTGGGGCGTCTCGTCCCACAGTTCGGCACGCTACAGGTGGCTTGCGCTGTTTTGACGAACTAAATGACAGTAGGTGTATATTCTATACTTTCTTGCGGTGTGTATAACCGTTTTTAAAAATTGTTTTCCAAAGGGATGGGTTCAAACCAGACAAATAGACCACGTAGTGACCAGTACTTGGCTAGTATTGTAATAATTGTGTGTTTGTTGGTTAATATGAGATGGTATAATAATTCAATTTTATTGGATGAATGAAGACTATAGTTGTTACGATTGATGTTGGTTTCAATTTCAATTGAGGGTGTTTATAGATTAATTATTTTTTATATGAAATATTTGTTAACTATTGATGATCAAGTGATTTGTTGTTAAAGTGGATTTGTAGATTGATCATTGAGTTATAAATGTTAAAAATATTGATGGGGGGCATTGTTCCACTATCTTGTTTTAGTTTTCAAGTTTTGGTTTTTGGTAATTTTGGAGTTTCTTTTGAACAGTTCATGTCTCTCTGGTATCCTTAACATGTGGCGAAATTGTAAGTGGTAGCAAGTTTTATTTTTTTTTTTCCTTGTTGTACATTGGGGAAGCAGTTGGAGAATGGTTTTCTTTGGACAATGAGAAGGCAACCACAGTTGAGATACATGGAGGGGACGGGTATACTTGTGCAGACAACAATAGACTAATTAGAGAAAGCGGTTGGGTGTGGCAAGAACCGTTCGATGAGCATCAAAGTAGTTGCCTAAGCTTGAGGAATGATCATTTTTGCCAATTGATTGTGAAGGAGGACCGATTTGTCTACAACAACAAAGAAACAAAGGAAGCAAAATAGCATGAAGAAAGAAATATGATTGTTGTTTCCAAGAAAGGAGGCGCTACCCTAAGACAAGAAGAGAATAGGAAGGAGAGGCGACAATTTCAATCTTGGAGTTTTGCCAATAAATCAAGCCAATTTTGGAAGGGTCATTTTAGTTCATTATTATTGAAGGTGTACACAACTAAAGCCCTATGTCTTTACATGGGAATGAATACACTACTTTTTTATATTGCCTTGAATGGATTTCAGAATGTGCACACCTCTGTTTGTTCTTTCTTTGATTCCTGTAGTTGTTTTATGTTTCATTGAATAAAGATGGAGAGCAATATAGTTGAAGTTTGTTTCTTGTACTGAAGCATGATTATGTGGGCGTATCTATCATCTTACTTTTGAAATCTTCAAATTAGTGAGACCATCAAAACTGGAGGGTGAGTATATGTGAGAGTGTGTTATCATTTTGGTATAAGAGCTCAAAGATTTGGGGTTGTTGAGGTGTGGGTAGAATGCCACCGAGAATGATGAGAGGTAGAGGAGCTCAAGGAAGGGGCAGAAGAGGACATAATGATGGATTCCTTGAACTATTGCAGAACTTGATTGCATGAATAGATGCCATGGAGAGGGCACAACAAAGAGGAACACCAATGGATGAAGCCAGTAATGTTGAAGAGGAAGAGCAACCATAAGCAAATGATGAGGAAGATCAAGGAGAACCTAAAGGAGTGGAAGAAAAACTTATCAGAGTTGTGATGAATGTGGGAGCCAAGCCAAGAATCAAGGTTCCAATGTATTTGGGAAGTCTAAACAGAGAACTTATAGATTGGATTAATGACCTAGATAAGTATTCTGAGTATGAAGGAGTAGCAGAGGAAAGAAAAGTAATTTTTTCCTGCATAAGGCTCAAGGGTCACGCTGCTATGTGGTGGGACTATGTCCAATATGAGAGATGGAAGAAGAACAAGGAAAAGATTACCTCATGGGATCAAATGGTTGTTAAGTTGAAGACGAAGTTTCTTTCAGTAGATTATCAAACTAGTCTTTTCAAAATATTATAGAATCTGAAGCAAAAATATATGTTAGTCAAGGAATACACTGAAGAGTTCTACAAGTTGGCGATTCGGTTAGGCCATAGGAAAGAGGAATTAGAAAAGGTGGAAAGGTATTTGAATGGGTTGAGATACAGTTTGCAGGATGAGTTGAGTTTAGTGTCACAAAGAACTTTGGAGGAAGCCTACTAGTTTTCCATTAAGGCAAAGGAGAAGTTTATGAGGAGGTAGAATCAGTAAGGCCAAGGTAAAGGATGAGGCTATGTAGACAAAGGATAGCAGCACCATCAAGATGGAGAGGCAAGTAGCTCAAAAGGGCAAGCTAAGTCAGAAAAAAAAGGAGGTTATCAGGATAGAGGAGAAAGATCTATTAGAAGCAATAGTTATCAGGGAAGAGGTAGAGGTTTTGCAAGTAAATGTTTTGTGTAATCAGTATGCGGGTCACAAGAGTTGGGAGTTTCTAGAATCTTCCGAAGGAGGTTACACAAGGCTTGAAAGGAGGAATCAGGTGGTGCAAGTAGATCAAGAGAGTGGAGGATCAATTTCTCCAAGAAAGGAAGAACCTGAGTCATGAGAATCTCTTTTGTTTAAAGGAGTGTTGTTGAAACCACCAAAGGAGAGTAATGAACCAGTGCAAAGGAAGGCTCTATTCAAAACGAAGTGTAAAGCTAATGGTAAGTGTTACAAATTAATTATTGGTAGTGGTAACTTACGAATAATTTAGTGGTTGTAGAAATGGTGGATAAGGTATGACTTGAGAGAACTAAACATCCTACTCCTTATAAAGTTTCTTGGCTTCAAAAAGGGCATCATTTATTGGTAGATGAATAGGCTTTAGTAGAATTTCAAATTGGTAGTTATAAGGATAGTGTGATTTGTGACATCATGCCTATAGTCATGTGTCATGTATTGCTTGGAAGGCCTTGGCAGTTTGATCAAAAGGTTGTACATGAAGGGAGGAGTAACACATATACCTTTGATAAGGATGGAAACAAGCATACTTTGTTGTTTATGCGTGAACAAGAGGAGGATAGTAGTAGTGGTAGCAGCAATAGTAAGGTAATGTTGGTAAGAAGAAAACAATTTTTAAATGCCAAAGAGACAAAGGAAGTTGTAGCAATGATTAGAAGGAGGTGGAACTTCATTTTTCTTAGTGTTGCATAGGTGGAAATAGTGATGATTTGTAGGTAGGACAACTAACAACATATGTTAACACAAATGATTGTGAATTCAGGGAAGCTATTGGTATTATGATGGATGCAAGGATACAAGAGAGTTCAAAACAATAGTACCAAGATGCATACATTGGTACGAATCTATGTGAACAAAGTGTGGAGATAACAAAAGAGGAAGTGGAAGATGACTTGATTCTTCAAATTGAGGTCGTTGAAAGAGAGTGGCTTGAACTCGTAGGAGGTGTGACAAATAGTGCAACCATAAAAAAATGATATAAGATCTCAGTTTTCAAACCCCTTGGGTACACTTGAAGTTGATTCTCACAAAGATGCAAGGATTGCAGTGGAGTGGGAAATGCAAAATTAATGGAAAGGTGTGGCAATGAAAGGATAACTGGGGAGTGGGCAAAGTACATTAGAGATGATGAGATGGGTTGTGGAAAAGGAATTAGTCAATGGGTTGGGATCATATGTAGCTAACCAATGGAATAAACATGAAGAGAGTATGGAGAAGTACAATGTATGGAGGTCTAGTCAAATGTTGGCAGAAAAGGAAGAATTAATGGTACATATTGTTGGTTATCATCCTTAAGGGATAGGTTGCAAGTGCATAGCGCTTGGTAGGGTGGTTCTACTACCCAACTCCCTTTGTGAGCTATGCTCACAAACAACTCCCTTGGGGAGCTTGATGCAGGGGCATTGTTCCACTATCTTGTTTTAGTTTTCAAGTTTTAGTTTTTGGCAATTTTGGAGTTTCTTTTTGGATGGTTCCTGTCTTTTTGGTATCCTTAACATGTGGAAAAATTGTAAGTGGCAGCAAGTTTTGTATTTGTTTTCCTCGTTGCACATTGGGGAAGCAGTTGGAGAGTAATTTTCTTTGGATGATGAAAAGGAAACCACACAGCTAAGATACATGGAGGGGACGGGTATACTTGTGCAGACAACAATAGACTAACTGGAGAGAGCAGCTAGGTGTGGCAAGAACCGTTCAGTGAGCATCAAAGTAGTCAAGTCTAAGCTTGAGGAATGGTCTTTTTTTGCCAATCGATTGTGAAGGAGGATTGATCTGTGTGCAACAACAAAGAAATGGAGGAAGAAAAATAGCATGAAGAAAGAAATTTGATCAGTGTTTCCCAGAAAGGAGGCACTGCCCTTAGACAAGAAGAGAACAAGAAGGTGAGGCAACAATTTCAATCTTGGAGTTTTGCCAGTAGATCAAGCTAATTTTGGAAGGGTCCTTTTAGTTCATTATTGTTGAAGGAATAGACCTCTAAAGCCCTATGTCTTTACATGGGAATGAATACACTACTTTTTTCTATTGCCTTTAATGGATTTCATAATGTGTGTGCCTTTGTTTGTTCTTTCTTTGATTCTTGTAGTTGCTTTATGTTTCATTGAATAAAGATGGAGAATGATATAGTTGAAGTTTGTTTCTTGTACTAAAGCATGATTAGGTGGAGATATCTGTCATCTTGCTTTTGAAATCTTCAAACTGGTGAGATCATCGAAACCATGAAAACTGGAGGGTGAGTATATGTGAGTGTGTGTTATCAAATATAGATAGTGATTAATCTATATCTGGATTGCATCTTGATGATGGATCATGGAGTATGATTTGAAACATTGATGTAAAAATTGCAACACAGTTTTAATCCAGAAATCTTATTACAAGATAGTAATTAGCTAAAGAGAAACAAATATTGATTATTGCAATTACTTTACAACATGTTTGAATTTTTTTATTTTTTTTGCTGATAAATCATAGATATTTGGTACAATATTTAAAACTTTATATTAATTTTAAATTATTTAAAAATAATAATTATAAAATTATATAAAAAATTAATGTTGTAAAATTAAAATACATAGAACTATCAATATTATAAAAAATTAAAACCTAAGTTCATATATATATATATATAGTGTAAATACAATAAAATAATTCTAAACTAGAAGGCCTTGCCTCTAAATAAATTTGAAAAAGTTATTTTAGAAATGAATTGTAATTAAAATTACATATACAAGTTAGTTGATTTCAATTTAAAGCAATAAACATTTTTGTATTGTATCCATGGGAATGTCCCTAACTAAAAATTGAAGAAAATCTACAAAGAAATAAAGACAAATAAAAATAAATAAAAAACAAGATTTACTTTCCAATTCATGGACAAAACTTTTCTCATTTCACCCTCCCTTTCTTCATCTCAAAAAAACAAAAAATAAAAAATAATTTTTTCTTTTTTTATAAGCTTGAAGATTTAATATTTATTAAGTTTTTTAAAAATTGAACTTTTATGATTTTAGAAGGAGCGTATATGACAAGTTTCTTCTATCAAGATTTTTTCTTACAACATGATACAAATTTCAAGGATGAATTATCAATAACTAGTAAATGTATAATTTTGTTAGCAATCAAAAACACTATTTAGTACATCCTCACTATAGCAAACACTCCTTACTATCTCCTTACATTCAAACTAGAGTATTTGATGAGGAATATGATTACTTAAGTTAGATTTTTGATTCATTTATCTAGGGAATAGATTTAATATTACATTTTTCAAGGTTACAATTTCATTTCATCTACGTTTCATACAATCAAAAGAAGAAACCATTTAATGAAACACCTGATACAA
>VDFB02291043.1:0-10690 GCA_007258455.2 Sequoia sempervirens
TGTATGAATCATTCTCAAATTTTGAACCAATTAATTTATAAAATACCGGGAGGTTTATTATGACTGCTTTAGCTACTTTTATATTGCCGTGGGTAGAGAGAACTTTACCAGTAATATTGTTTGGGTTATATTATGGTTTCTTAGCGACATTGCCAATTGGTCCAGCTCAGATGTATTATGTCAGGTCCATATTACTGAAGGATCAAATATTTGATAGAAATAATAAGAATAAAATTGTTCCAACAGGAAAATTTATTCTTAGTGGTTCTTTTGTAGGGCAATTTATAGTTTTTTCATCGATTTATCTTTCCCCTATTTATACAGCGTTATTCAAACCTCACGCGATGACTCTAATGTTTGTACCAGCCTTCTTATTTCTTTTTATTAAAATACTCTTCTTGAATGTATTGTTCCCTTGGATGAACAATCCTGCAATAGAGTTTTTTCTTGGAGTAGCTCTCCAATTGCTGAATCCTGCCCTTTTCGGTAAATCTGTGTTTCCAAGATTAGTGAACATAATGTTGTTTAGGTATAGTGGAAACCTCTTATTTCTGCTAAGTACCGCAGCTGGATGGTTAAGCGGCCAAATCCTATTTGTCAAAATGACAAAAATCTTCTGTTCACGTGTCGAAGGAAATACACCTTTAAAATTAGGAAAGAAAAGGCATCTGTTCGCTTTCACTTTCCAAGTGATTTTCTTTGGTTACTTTATGCTGACATGTTATGGGAGACGACCATCATTGGTCCTGACTAAATGGAATGACCAAAGATCCTTTATTCAGGGGCCTCTAGAAGAAATAGAAGAGGACTCTACTGAGGAATATAGCGCTAAAAAAAAGAAAGCTGCGGATAGAATGGAAGCTAAGAAAAGGAAAAAAGCTTTTATTGATGAACCGGTTTCTATTGCTTCTCTTTCTAAGAAATTCATCAGAGTTTTGTCCTTAAAAGACCTGGATAAAGATACTGAAACAGAATCAGTTTTACCCAACATCATAATAAAACCATGGCCATTACTATTTTTTGATTCTAATCGATTCAACCTCCCCCAACGATATGTTGGCGTGGGAAATTTCATTCTTCGCAGCCCTGTGAAGAATCAAGTCACTGAATATTTCTTCGATGTTTGTCTCAGTGATGGGCATCAAAGAATTTCTTTCCTGGCTCACAGTATGTCTTTCTTTGCCAAATGATAACTTGGGCAATCAAAGTCTTGATCAAATCAAATGCCATTGATGAATGGCTAGTTACAAAACTAGAAAAGATCTTATTTAGCTAAAGACATTGAAGACCGAGTGAGAGCTCTAAGCAATGGATCTCCTCTTGTAGATGTGATAGGAAAAAGAATAAGATTCACGAGAACAAGAAGTGGAAAGCCCCTTTCAAAAGTACATGATCCTTTACTGAGCGGGCCATTCCGTGGGTCGATGAATCAATTTCAATCACCATGGATGCTATCACTAGATGACTCTACCGAGCGATTGCAAAAGAATAAAAAATCGCAATCAAACAACCATGATTCTACCAACCAACTAAATCGAATTTCATTCATTCGACCAGAAAATAAGAGTAAACTCGTTCATCGAAATGAGAAAATAAAAATTATTTTCAAATGGTGGCTCGATAGAATTCGTTTATTCTTATTAGAAGAAAAGGAAACAAGAAGATTTTTGGATGAAGCTACACTGAAAGATCTATTAATAAGATTTGAATCTATCTATCCGAAAGATTCATTGGAATATGTTTTGAAAACATTAGCCCCAGCGTCTCTAAACACAAGGATAGAAAGGGAAATCGCTTCTTGTGATAAAAGAATGTTTAATTCTTTTTTATTGCATCTTTTCATTTAAAACCACTTGGGTCCAGTAGAGTTACTTCAGTGTTGCTCCTACAGAACAGACTTGCTTTGCAGAACATTCTTTTTAGGTAATTCAGAGCAACTACGGATTCTCCTATATCTATGCATGACAAAAATTCCACAAGAGATTTCCAGACCAGGATCTTCCTTCTGTTTCAGATAGGGATCTTCCTTCTGAAAAGGTACTGAAAGAAAAAATCTTGATCCAAGATTATACCGAAGATTTTTTTTGTTCTTTATTCCAAATTCATGGAATTCAAGCAAAAACCATTGATGTGGGTTATGACCTCCAAGATTCCAGAGACTTTAATCGATTTTATTGTGCCTAATGGCCCGCCACCGTAGTAGCAGGTGTTGCTGATACTATGGCTCTCAAAAGATTCTCGAACTACGTCCAAAAAGGAAACGCGGCAGTTAATAGTTAATAAACCCTTTGAAAAATAAAAGAATTGAAGAAAATGAACAAAAGAAGGAGGAATCTTCTTTTTTTAAGGTCACCACAATGGTTCAAAGGAAGGAACCGAAAAGAAGAAGCTGGGGTTTCAAGAAAGGAACTCAAAAGAACAAAACATCAAAGGTGAGGACCGGACAATTGAGACGAGGGACCTCGTAACAAAGATATACGTCTTTAATTTATCCATATGAAGAGATTTTCAGTAGATGTTTAGTTAAAGAGCCGTCGTTTTCAGAGACGTAAAGTTTCAGTCTTGAACCGCTGGATACACCTCGACCACAGTCTAAGATAGCACTACACTTGAGACTAGAGGAGATGATTCAAAAGCCAGATGGCAAACCCAATCCTAAGATAGTTGTTAAAGAAAAAAGAAAACGATCTTACGACTTCAGAACTGGTAGATCTTTGAAATATTTAGAAAGGAAAGAAAGGAAGAAGAGATCGAAGCGCCAAATCAAATGCAACAGCCCTTCGATTGGGAATTGCTTCACTATCTAAGAGCTTGTATTTTATTCACTCATGCATATCTTAGAAAGCGACTCTATTTCCCTCCATTGATAATAGTGAAAAATCTCGGCCGCATTTTATTATTTCAGGCCCCTGAATGGGAGCAGGATTAGTCCAACTTGAATAAGGAATTTTATATCAAATGCAATTATGATGGATATGAATTAACAGATGTTGATGTTCCTAAAGATTGGATCAAAGATTATGTAAAAGAAGGGATTCAAATCAAGATTGTATATCCTTTTCGCTTGAGACCTTGGTATGAAGCTAGCCCTCAATCTACTGACACTGATAAAAAAACAACTAGTTTCTTATCTCTGTATGGGACAGAAAATGAATTACCTTTCGGAAATCCAGCAAAAGTGCCTTCTTTTTGGGATCCTATTGGCGAATTGATTTGGAATTATACGTCCCATCGGGCAAAAGTTATTATCGAAAGGATAAACCCTATTATCGAATGGATGAAACCTATTATCGAATGGATGAAACCTATTATCCAACGGATAGAGGAACTGCTTCGCTCAAAAAAGATCATAAAGATAAACATTCGACCAGATATTGAGAGTACAGAAAAAAATGATCAGCTTCCCGTAATAATTCGGACCAGGCCTACGTCAAATATTAAATTTTCTTTAGAAGTTGTACAAGACCCATCAGAACCATTTTCAATGCAGGTCGATCCAGATCTGGATCTGGAAGATTCAGATAATTGGATAACCACGATGCATGATCAAATTAAGCAAATGAATGAAGAGTATCTCGTGAATTTAGAGATTTATCAACAGTTGCAAGCTGATTTTAAAAACAAAATGGATCAGCCTTCTCCTGACATAAAATCGAGATTCACAAAAGAATTCGTTCGAATAAAAATTTGGGGTTCTATCTTCCAAAAGAAGAGCACTCGATTCATTAGGAAGAAATTGCCCTATTTTATGAAAGTTCTTTATTTTAGGACGAAACTAACAGTTATTGATCTTAAAATAAGCATTTTCAATCTCATCGAGTCCAGTATGCAATTTTACATGCAATTGACGATAAAAATTGAACCAATTCAAAAACTATTCAATAGAAATAGAATTATCAACCCAACTAGAAAAAAAGATACAATAAAAAAAGATACAATAAAAAAAGATACAAAACATATTTCTCAAGCATATGTTTTTCATAAGATTTGGCAACAAATACGATCCATGAAGGGATCCTATGCGAAGGATTTATTAGAATCAAGAGCATCAACCCCTTTAATCAAAAAAAATGTCAAAGAATTTTTAGATTTGCAAGGGATATTGGATTGTAAAAATCCTGAAGATTTAACGGCCAAACATTGGAAACAATGGTTAAAATGGTGTTCTGGCTACAGAATAGCACCGCAAAAAAAGAAAAATGGAATTGGTAACCGATTGGGATGGAGTGAATTTGCATCTTTTTTGGGAGAAGAAGAATTTGTGTCTTTTCTAACCCGATTACAAAATAGGATCAAATGCCACAGATATGAACTTTTAGCATACAGTTACTTGGATCATATGACAGAAGATAATAACGGACCCGCGGTCCAATATATCCCGGAACCATATCATCAAGCTATTGCCAAATTTTAAAAAATGAGGGATCCTTCTTATAATAAGAAGAACCCCGATTCTGCCAAGAAGAATAAGTTAAAGAGTTCAGAGCATTCAACAATGAAAAATAACTCGTATTATTACTTCCAATTTTGGTTGTTCCCAGATATCAAAAGAAGGGTCAAGAACGCCAAAAGACTTGATGACCTTTTTCCTCCGAATATACTGAGAAAACAGATTAGAAAAATGTGGGAGTTTAGAGAACTTGAAATAGACAAGGACTTCGATGTTGATGCTTTTGTGATACAAAGTCTCAAGGAGAAGGAGGAAGAAAAGCAATGTAAGCTCGCAGCAATCCAAAAGATTAAAGAGGAAAAAAAGAAAAGAAAGGAGGAAAGACAAAAGACAAAACAAGCGAGATTACAAAAGCTTGAATCGGCGACTACTCCAGAGGAAGTTAAAAACCTCAAAAAGGCGTTCAAGATAGAAGATCAACGAAAGCGTTGGGAGAGGATGGAAGAAGTAAAGAAAGGTAGAGAACAACAAAAGAAAGAGATGATAGCTCAGCAACGTGAAAGACGGGCTGCTTGAAAGTGCATAATAGAAAGAGAGATTAAAAAAGGGGAAAAGCTTCGACAAAAGTATGGTAAATCTACTCGTAATTCTAAAATTGCTAAAATTGAAAAGAGAATAAATGATTTTCTAGTTCGAGACTTTGATAATATATATGGTTTGGAAAAAAATATTGATAAGATAAATAGGAAAAAAGAAAAAATCTGAATAAAGATAAAAAACCCCATTTTGGAACGAGATGCTAAGATAAATGCCAGGGGTGATAAGAATGTGTGGGATAAAGTGAAATCGAAATTGGATTCATTGAATAAGAAGGAGAAAAAGAGGCTTCCAACACAAGAAGCCAAGAGTAACCCGAAAGAACGGAAGAAAGAAAAAAACCCCAAAATACAACGCCTGAAAGAGAGAGAACGCTTTGAAAGAAAAGCGAGAAGACTCGAAGAACTCAGGAAAAAAGACAATAAGCAAGCAGATACACCAGAGAATGAAACAGAGAAATTTCCATATCCAGAAATGGGGAAAATTTTTCTAGTTTGGAAAACAAAATATAAAGTCCAAAAACAGCCACTAGCTCCTTAGTTTTTTAAGAGCAAAAATGCGGCTCATTTCTTGGATAAAAAGAAATTAGGCACCCGAACCATTGTAGCTAAACTCACTAGGTCATATTTTGAGAATGGAGAATTTGACTTGGAATTATTGGAAACTACATTGCATCTTAAGAGTTACTTCAAAAAGAACAAAAATGGTTTTTTTAGAATTTTTGCCGATAAGCATAGACGATCTATGCCACTTCTACCGGGGTACTTTAATGACCGATTCTTGATATATAAGATTGCGAGTCTCTTCCTAAAAATGAAGAGGAAAAGAAAACATGTAAATCTTTTTGATAGATCTGAACGAATAAAAAGAGACACTATTGAAAATGTAAATGAGAAAATTTCAAGTTCTTTCATTTTCGAAGATATTTTTCTTCCAAGACGTTGTAGAGAATTTCAAATTTTGAATCTTTTGAATCTGGAAAATCATTTAGATGAAAGTACATAATTAAATAGTAAAGAGATACCAAATGACGAAGGTCTCATGGAAAAAGATGAACATCTTATCATAGATACAAGACAAAAGATAAGACATTTTCTTTGGCCTCGTTATCGATTAGAAGATCTTATTTGCATGAATAGATATTGGTGGAATACGAATAATGGTAGTCGATCTGCTATGTTGAGGGTCCGGATGTATCCCAAAATAGATCATTGGGAACATATTCAAAATAGTTTGAATCTTATAAAAGATAGTTTTGTTTCAATAAGAGAGATTCTTCAAGATCTAGGAAATCGTACCAAAAGTTTCTTGGGTAGGAGACATTCACTGGTTTTTGGACGAAATGAAACTACGAATGAGCTAAAGGAGTCAAAAATGAACTCTTTTTGTAGCACAAGTTTGTCTTTTCCTTTTGACCGCTCCCCGTGTAATAAACTAAGAGAGGAACTTAAAACTGAAATTATCTCAGCTGTAAAGAAACTTAAAACTGAAATTATTTCACCTATAAAGAAACTTAAAACTGAAATTATCTCAGCTGTAAAGAAACTTAAAGATGAAATTATCTCATTTCTAAAGGAACTTAAAACTGAAATTATTTCACCTGTAAAGAAACTTAAAACTGAAATTATCTTAGCTGTAAAGAAACTTAAAGATGAAATTATCTCAGCTGTAAAGAAACTTAAAGATGAAATTATCTCATTTCTAAAGGAACTTAAAACTAAAATTATTTCACCTGTAAAGATACTTAAAACTGAAATTATCTCATCTCTAAAGGAACTTAGAAAGATACTTATCTCTCTTATAGACAGATTTCTCTCAAACCTGATAAATGTTCTAAAAATTTGGAGAAGAGTGATAAACAAAGGAAAGCCTAGGAAATATATATTTTCTAAATTAGTTTCTAAATTGAGTTATCTATTCAGTCCGATAAGTTTTCTATTTAGTCCGATAAGGTTTCTATTTAGTCTGATAATGTTTCTATTTAGTTCTATTGGTTCCCTATTTAGTTCTATTGGTTCTCTATTTAGTTCTATTGGTTCTCTATTTCGTTAATATTGGGGAAAAAATAATATTTATGAAGTTACTTTTCCAAATTTCTTTTAATGATTGATGTTGTTTATCCGCTACGGGAATGTACAAATAATACATCTCCCGTAGCTTTGGAACGAATAAGAATATATTAATGTTTACCGTTCATTTCGGAGCAGTAGGATTTGAACCCACGACCTCCACCACCCCAAGATGGCACGCTACCAAATTGCGCCATACTCCGTTATAACGACCAACATCACATTTCTCTATTTAATGTCAATTCAGACATTGAACAAAGAGAATACTCTTCTCTCAATATTAGATTAGCATTGACAATCTCGGGAAAATAGTCTAATATAGTGACTAAACAATACTAAAATGCTAAGCCACCATGGTGAAATTGGTAGACACGCTGCTCTTAGGAAGCAGTGCTAGAGCATCTCGGTTCGAATCCGAGTGGCGGCATTATTGTTAATAAGATACTATGGGTTCAATCCCTTCCATATAAATTACTTATATCTATATCTATTACTTATGGAGTGCCTATATAGTCAATTACTATCATTGTTCGATCTATGTCAATATGATCGATGACATATCAATCGAGTTTATCTTTCTCTTACGAATCCTATTTAAAATAAAATGAATAAATGGGTTTATTATGATATTTATAACTCTAGAACATATATCGGCTCATGTCTCTTTTTCTCTTACTTTTGTTGTCACTCTCATTTATTGGGGAAGCTTAGTTTATAAAAGTCAAGAACTAAGTAATTCGGGAGGAAAGGGCATGATATTGACGTGTATTTGTATAACGGGAGTATTAGTTACTCGTTCGCTCTATTCGGGACATTTACCATTAAGTAATTTGTACGAGTCATTCATGTTCCTTTCATGGACTTCCTCCATGATTCATATAGCTATAGAAGTACGGGGCCAGGATGTTTGGCGGTTAGGTGCAATCACCGCACCAAGTGCTATGTTAACTCATGGTTTTGCTACTTTAGGTCTTCCGGATAAAATGCAGCAATCTGCAATGTTAGTACCCGCTTTACAATCTCATTGGTTAATGATGCATGTAAGTATGATATTGCTCAGTTATGCAACTCTTTTATGTGGATCCCTATCATCGATATCTTTTTTGGTCATTACGTCCCAAATAAATCAAAAGATTCTTCTTAATATGAAGAATTCCTTTTTATTCAATAAAAATCGGTATTCACACGACCAAGAAAAAAAGGAATTGAAAAATTCTTTTTGCTTTCCATTTATAAATTATCGGAAATGGGTATTTACTCACCAATTAGACCAATTGAGTTATCGTGCCATTGGTCTAGTATTTTCTCTTTTAACTATAGGTATACTTTCCGGGGCAGTATGGGCCAACGAAGCATGGGGATCTTATTGGAGCTGGGATCCAAAGAGACTTGGGCACTAATCACTTGGATTATATTTGCAATTTATCTACATACCAGAATAAACAGGGGTTGGAAAGGAGAAAAATCGGCAATTGTTGCTTCTCTAGGATTTATTCTAGTTTGGACCTGCTACTTAGGGGTTGATCTATTAGGAATAGGGTTACACAGCTATGGATGGTTTATTTAGTAGCTAAAAAAAGAAAAAAAAAAAGATGAATTTTTGATTTAATACAGCAATTCTATGTTATTAAATCAAATTAAATCAACAGGGAGCTCATCCAAGTTGTTTCAAAGGGTGTCGTAGAAAATTCGGAATCCCGCGAACTTTCTTCGAATCATAGCTCATATTTATGGGTCTTTACCCCTAGTTCAATTTCTATCTTTTAAATCTTTATATGGTACTTCTTCTATTTTTTTTTTATAGAACTAAAGCCCAATTTGTCTATTCTATTCTTTTTTAGCTTCCAGATGAATTAGAAACTATCTAACTTTTCTTGGGGCCCGCACAAGCGGTGGAGAATGTGGTTTCATTCGATGTAGGAGAACCTTACGCGATGCAAAGCGAAGTACCTTGGGATTGAGCAAATGATTTCTTTTGAACAAAGGAGTGCCTTCGGGAACGCGGAGATTAATAAACATTAATTACGAATCAATATTTTCGCAGAACTATAGTTCTTCCCCGCAGGAACTATAGTTCCCTTTGTGGCGGTCCAGGATAGTAATATTCCTCGGCACCAGGATCCAATGTTGTGGGAGCCCATTGGTGAATACCATTCTGCAGGTAAATCTTCAAATTATACCGACCTTCAAGTTCCCTAGGCCGACGATTGGTAGATTACGCAAACGCAGAGCAATCATTAATCGATTTCATTATCTTAACGATTATCATCAAAAGAACCAAAATAATGGTCATCATGATCATCGTCATAATCATGCGATATAGGTGCAAAATCCAGTCCTTCTATGCCTATTGCGTCGACAAGACCAAACTCTATTGCCTCTTCTGGTGTCATATAAATATCTCTTTCTAATAGATAGGAAATTAATTCCTGATCCTGCTTTGTTGTACTTACATAAGTATCCACAATATACGCACGCAAGTCGTTCAGATACTCTGAATCGAAGCCTGATTCTATTGAAGTGGAGCGACGATCATAAGGAGACATATGGGGTTGGTGGATCATAATTGAAGCGTTTCGGTCATTACCCGTTTAGTAAACGTCCCCCCGTGTAGAAGGAAAGCTCCCATTGAAGCATTTAACCCGACGCCTATTGTAGATACATCCCCTGTTACGTATTGCATAGTATCATAAACAGCGACTCCCTGTACCATTCCTCCACCTCGACAGTGAATATAGAACATAAAATCCTTTGTTGGATCTTCTTGATTTAAATAAATCATACTTTTCATGATTTGATCCGCAGGTTCTTTTTCTAGCGGTCTAGCTAAAAAAAAATATCTCCCGAAAAATAATCGGTGATATATTTCGACCCAGTTTGCTTCCTCTTCTTCCGGCCCCTGATAAGGCACTTTAGGTACGTTGGTTACGTCCATTTCAAAAGGTTCTTTCTCTTCCGGCATTTTTTCATCCCCTTTAACCTTTATTTATATATTAGTAAGAAAATAAGACTTTTTGTCTTTTTATTCTTTTTATTCTTTTTATTCTTTTTGTATTATACAATATATAAACTTTATTAGTAAGAAAAAAATCCATTTTTGTGTTTTTTTTTTTGTTATGTTTGAGCTAAACGACGACTTTTTCTACACAAAACCGCTAAAAACAAAAAAAAGAAAAACATAAAAATGGATTTTTTTGCATGACTATTGCTGGTATTTTTTTTTAGTTAGAATTCATTCCAGTATAAGTTTTAAATTAAAAAAATTCTTATTCTGTAAATGAATTACAGATGTATATAAATAAATTGAAATTATTCTTAATCTATTGTATAATAAAGAATACAATTAATTTATTATAAATAGATTATTTCTACTATAATTAGAAATCTGTTTCTAATTATACATAGAATGTGTTATAAACACTTACATTATTTTTAGTATATATAAATTTAGACTAAAAAAAGGATAAAACCTCTACATAATTTCAAAACTTTATGCATAAGTTTGATCCCCAAAAAACAATTCTTAAGGGATCAAGACTTGTTTTTGGGAATCTTATAATAAAATGAATTATTCCTCCAACATTTCAGTGAACATGTATATTTCGATTATCTGGCTCAGAAATTTTTTTAAAAG
>VDFB02291044.1:0-26423 GCA_007258455.2 Sequoia sempervirens
AATTTCACTAGGGTTTGAAGAGCAGATTTCATTTTATGCAAAGAACAACCATTGGTGAAGAGTATTTCAAACTTTGAAGGATTTCCATTGAAGAATATCAAGATTATTATCTGCTGTTATGGGTTACAGACCTGTAGCTTCACATTTGCAGCCATTGTTCATTATCTTTTAGGCATTTGTGGACAGATTGGAGGAAATATATTTGAAGGCATATTGCTGTGTGCATTTGTCTTGTAATTACAGCTAGCTGGGCTGCCAGGGATGACTTCTAGAGGGTTTTGAATAACATTCATGTTCGTATCTGGTTTATCATTGAAGATTTCAGAGATCATTCTGAAGGAACCAAGGCTGCTATCTTATCACCAACATCAGGAGCTTGAATTACACCAGGTTTTATGTTATTTGCATTCATATGTAGTGTATAAGATAATGCTAGTTGCTGCAATGTGTATTCAGATTTTAGGAAGGCATTAGTTTGTAAAGCCAAGAGTCTTGGCTAATCATAGTAGTATTGAAATCAGATTCTTTGAGTCTTGGTAATCAGACCATTCAATTAAAGAGTCTAAATTTGAAGTTGCTTGGCAATTGTTTTTAAAATTGTCTATGGCTGTAGTTCTCATTTGTACACTCTAGTATGCATGCCAATTGTGTGATTAAATGCCAAGTGGCTGTAGATGTCTTCTTGCACATTCAGTTGGTAAGGAAAGTGTTTGTATTAATGCTTAGTTGTTGTAGATGCATATTGGCCACCATTGGTTGCATGAAAACTGTTTGACAAAAATTCCAAGGCAGCAAGTGAAGAGTTTTTGAGTCTGATTTGGTTAGGCTCATCACAAAAGACTTGGATTTATTTCTTGAAATCTAAAGAATCTGAGGAGGTATTAGAAAGGTTCAAGGAATTCAAAGCTCAGGTGGAAAAATTTTCTGGGAAGAGGATCAAAGTCCTGAGATCCGATAATGGAGGAGAGTACACTTCCGGCAACTTTCGAAACTATTGCATTGAAGCTAGGATTAAGAGAGAGTTCAATGTCCCTTATAATCCTCAATAGAACTGTGTTGCGGAGAGGAAGAACAGATCGATAGTGAAGAGTCTCCTCAGGATATGGAAGTTGACCATACTCCCGAGATTCAGAGGGAGACTTCAGAACCGAAGGAAGATGATGGGCCCTTGGAACCTACTGATGGTCCTACCAATATTGTGATTGGGAGAAAAAGACCTCTCTGGGCTAGGCAAACAATGCAGGAGCCAGAAAGGTTTGCAGCTCCAAGAGGAACCTTCAGAGAAAGTAAGAGACCTCACAAGTTCTCCAGTTATGTTGCTTTGATGAGTTAGATTATTGAGTCTAAGCCTTCCAGTGTTGAGGATGCTTCTAGTCAACAGGTTTAGAGAGATGCTATGACAGAGGAGTATCAGTCAATTCTCAAGAATGATGTTTGGGACATCATTCCTAGACCTGAAGGCAAATCTATGGTATCTTCAAAATGGCTCTTCAAGATCAAGCATGCGACTGATGGGAGCATTGAGAAGTACAAGGAAAGATTCGTGGCTAGAGGGTTTTCACAAAAAGAGGGAGTTGACTATGAAGAAACATTTGCTCCAGTTGCTTGCTATACCTCTGTCAGAACCATCATTGCCATTGCTACATCTAGAGGATGGAAGATTCATCAGATGGATGTGAAGACAGCTTTTCTGAATGGTGTGATCAAGGAAGAAGTTTATATCGAGCAACCTGATGGATTCAAGGTACATGGGAAGGAGTCTCATGTTTGCAGGCTGAAGAAGGCCTTTTATGGTCTTAAGCAGGCTCCTCGTACATGGTACGAAAGGATTTATCGTTACTTGTCAAGCTTGGGCTTCTCTAAGAATGATGTTGACTCAAATCAGATTTCAAGGTAATTGATGGTGAAGCATTGATTTGGTTTTGTATGTTACCATTTGATTCTTAATGGGTATGTACCCTTAAAAATTAATTTTTTGTTACACTTAGACATTTTGAAGAAATGCAAAAGTCTTGCCAACCAAATGCAAAAAGGGTCAAAAATTGGCATGTCTTGCATGAGGGGTTAAAATCTGTAAAGTACCTTAAAATCAGATTTATCTAGTCCGCCTAAAGTGTTCAATCTGAGTTCTAAAGTCCCATTCTCAATTTTTCATCCCTACTTTTTAGTAAAACTACTATTGTTAGTAATTTTCTAAAAATAGTAACTTTTTCTGGGTTTTTCTGGGTTTCTTTTGAAACGGATACTAGCAAAACTTTCTAAAAATAGAAAGTTGGCCCGTTAGAGTCCAAACTGATTTTGATTGGCTCAAAATACGTCCATATCAGGCTCATACAGTCAGAATCTCAAAATAATCAGTTTTGCCCTAGTGGGTCTATTATGCTTTTTAAGAAGCATAACAGGAGCTCTGAGGTCATCAATGGAGGTCAGTCGGCTGCCAGGCGTTAGATTCAACATTCAAAGCATTCAACAAAAGGCGAGTCGGTGAGCAAGCAAGAAGAACGGAGAAGAAAGTAAAAAAAATGTGAAAATTTTCTAACACTGGTTGACTTGGGCGCACCAGAAGAGAATGGGTGCCCATCTTTTTAGGGCATTAAAAGTTGAAATTAGGGTTTACACTTCCAATCAAAGTTGTTTAGTTCTCTGTCAGCTCCGCAACGAATCCAACGGTGCAGTCATCAGATTATCCAGTCATCCGGGATTCGAGGCTGAACAGGAAGGATTCACACAGAAGTCAAAATGAAAGAACATGAAAATTATCAAAATTGATTAAGTTTGGGAACTTTGGGCGCCCCTGGTGAAGAAGGGTGCCCAGCTTTTTGAAGGACCTAACTCAGCAATTAGGGTTTGAGAATATGCTCGATCTCTTCGGTATTCAACCAACTTCGCAACACCTGTCTCCGTCTGATCATCCAATTGTCCAATCTCCAGCAGATTCAGATCAAAGTAGAACATACGGAATGAAGGTTTCAAACTTGAAGATGAAAATCAGATAAAATTGACTAAGTCTGGAAGGTTTGAGCGCCCCAAGAGAGAAAAGGCGCCCAAGATTTCAAGGGGTAAAACAAAGGAATTTGCAGATGTGGCTCTAACGTGATCTCTTCGCAGTTGATCTGGCTTTCCAACGAAACACTTAGCGTGTCGATCGGAGGTTGCAGTCGCCAGATACGAGGAGCTGAACGGAGGGTCTGACGAGAGCTAAGGATCAAAGTTCAGAAGCAAATAGGAAAAAGTAGAAAATAAACTAACTCTGGTGAGTTTGGGCGCCCCAGCTTGCCAAGGGCGCCCAAGCTTTTGGAGCTTTAAAACTCATTGTTTGACAAAGTTTATACCAGAAGACCCCTCCTAATATCTCATCAGCTTCACAACGAGCATAACCAGAGGTCAATCCGACACCCGAGTCACCAAATTCGACAAGATCATCTGTTAAAGAGGAGTTAATGAAGAAATTGAAGATCAAAAATGGCTAACTCTGGACAAAATGGGCGCCCTTGGAAGAGAAAGGCTCCGATGAATTTGAAGGTCGAAATGAAGTTTTTAGTCAGAGGCGCCTCCAGAACAATCTTCTTAGAATCAATCAACCTCCGCGATGAATCCTTCAGCTCGTCATCAGATTAGTCCGTAAGCCGGAAATCGAAGGCGAAGTAGGGGGTCAAAATGGTGAAAGGATGAAAATATTTTAAAAAATGGCTAACACTGCTTGAAGTGGGCGCCCCTAGCCAAGAAGGGCACCCAACTTCTCATGCCTTAGAGGAATTTTCGTGATTTTCAAAGTTTCAAAAAATGCAAGGAGATGGGGCGTCCAAGTTCAAGATCAGAGTTTTAGGGTTTTGAAAATAAAAGCAAAAGAAAGCAAACCTAAAACCAAACCCTAAGTCTATTTAACACCTTTCTTTCATGAAATTTTCATTATTTTTGCAAGTAGCATTCAAAGGAGAAAGTTGGAGCAGCAAGTTTGAAGAAATTTTTCAAGATTCAAGAGCTCAGTTTGCTGGTTATTCATCAAATTTTTCAGACCAGCAACTTAAACCCTTGCTTTTTCATGTTTTTTCATCCAGAAGATCAAGCTTTTCAAGGAGAAGGCCAAGGTTTTTGAATTTTCAGCCATCTGGGTCTTTTCTCTTCATTCTTCTGAAGAAATTTTCGAGAACTTCATCAAGTTGCAGCAGCTGCTTTTTATTGCATGTCAGTGAAATCCTCAGTGCATTCAGTTTTCAATCATCTGGGTCTTCTCAAATCAGTCTTCTGAAGAAAACCCATATCACAACTTTTTTCAAGAAAATTTCAAATCCTAGGGTTGGTTGCTTTTTCGATCAGCCATCAGTGTTTTGCAAATCTAATCAACTGGGTTCATTTCTAATCATATTCTAAACAAAACCCAGGTGCCAGCTTTTTCGGTGAAAAATTGAAGAAATTAGGGTTTGCTGCTTTTTCAGTCGAAATTCAAAATTTTCAAAAACGGATGACTTGGGTTGTCTTGCAATGAAATTCTGAGCAAAACCCATATCTCAGAAAAAATTTCAAAAAATTTGTCCGTTGGACAAAAAAATCAGCATTCTTAAAATAGAAGTTGTCTAAAACTTCAACCGAACCTATAGGCGAGTTTTAGCTACCATTCCCTTCAAGTTTCTTTCTCAAATGAGCACACTCCCAATTTTTCAAGACTCAATCAGTTTCTATCATGATTTATCAAATAGCCTGTACGACACTTGCATCATCAAGCCGGTAGTTTGATTTATTACGTTTGGGGAGATATAGGCAACACTCTCAATCAAGAACCTCGGGACACCGGACTGGGCGTCATTTCATCCCTATATCGGTTCAGCCTGAAAGCCTGGCGCAATCGCCTTGCATCAAGCATTACAACCGCTAAGGCGGAGACTTTATCGCGATGGCAGATTGATTTGGTACCAAGCCCGATATGATCGTGAGAAGGTTTTTCCATTCCCCATGGCCCTGTGCCGCTACTATCTCAAAGGGTGAACGTGAAAGGATATGGGATGAGTTGATAAACTCCGCCCTCAGTCTTATAGCGAAGCTTATCATTTGATCTCATGGCGCCTAATACCGGGCCAATTTGAGAAGAACTATACCATATATCCGCCCCTCACGAAGACGGCCATCGTACGTATGAGTCGAGAGGTATGAAGTTAAGAGGTCACCCCTTCACCCGTGATGAAAGACTGCTTAGATGAAGATATACAAGGGTTATCAGATGATGATGAGGATGTGCTTCTCCCGATGTATACTCAGAAGCGAATAGAAGATCAGCCCCTTTCACAAGTCAACTGGGCTAATAAAGAATCCCTCTCAGTTGAAGACAGGACAAGACAAGTCCTTGAGCATAGCAAGGTTTTCCTAATCCTTAAGAGGAAAAACTCCATTCCAGTAGCAGAGCCGCCAAGGACAATTCCCTCTTCCTCCAAAGCACAGTCAAAAGGAAAGGGCAAAAGTCAGTCTCAAGAAGGCGTCAAAGGTAGTAGATCAAGTAAAAATGTAAGAAGAAGGTTAGACTTCTCAGTCATAGTCATACAGGAGCAGCCTACAGTTGTAACAGAAGCTCCTCCTGACGAGCCCGTACCTCAAAAAAAAGCAGAGGAGCCGCCTTCAACACATGTTTTAGTACCTTTGACAGAACCTTTACCGATTCACATTGACCTTGATATTGAAGATGACGAGGAAATTGCAGTTGTACCTCCTAAGGAAGTTAGTAAAGATACTACCGTGTCTTGGCTTGATAACTCCTTGGGAAGGGTAAGAAGAAGGCCTTCATATCAGGTGAGTGTTGATGATCTCAATAACATCTATCAGGAACCTCCTAAGAAGAAAGCAAAGAAGCAAGTTCACTTTGATAGGAATCCTGATAACGAGATAGTCATGGAGACTGCATTGCCCCCAGAAGACAAGAACAGGGATGAGGTGATCTATGGATGACTTCTCGTGAATGGTCGTATTAATCTTGCAGTAGAAATAATGGTGACATGGATGTGAGTCTATTCAAAGGTGTTCCTAAAACCCTCTGCGTCAGCATGAGAAGATTAAGGCAGCCCTCAAGGCTGAAAAAATCAGCAAATTTCAAAGAGTATTCTCAACCTGTCTATGAAAGTCTTCGCCAGTGCAAACCGCTTGCTGCCCTGTGATTCTAGGAGACACCACTGATCATCACCGCATGGCCATTGGCTTCCAGGGAAAGAAACTCAGGAATGGATTGAGAGTTTCATTGTCAAAGGAAGGGAGATCTTGGCACGGATGTTCCAGTTAAGAGAAAACGCTCATGAGCTACATCAAGGTATCCAAGGGTTTGAACAAACACTGGCTGAAGTAAGACCAAGGCATGAGATCATCATTGCTGATTTAGACACAGCTTATGGTTCAGCAGTTTCAAAAGAACACAAGAGACAAATCCTTGCTTGGAGAGAGTGTCATGTTTTCAAAGTGAAAACTTGTGAGAGGATATCCGAAGAATTTATCGCCATGCATTGTGCTGGCATTGAAGCTCTTTCATCGCTTGAGTCTTTATCATAAGAGATTCCTTCAAGACATTCCTGTTATTGGTTCTTAATACGGGCTTGATGAAGTAGATCAATTTTAGAGCAAGCGTTCACAGCTTGCAATCCAAATGGTTTTAGCGATAGGTCACAGTATTTCATGATGTCGAAAGTTTGAGGAAAGCGGCCAATGAGGTCAAGATTCTCCGATCTCTTGCAAATGCTAAAGATATGCCCTAGAAAAGCGGTGTTTCTTTGCTATTGAGGGTATAGATGCAACCGAACCTGACACAATTTCACGTAGATGTATCGAGCTTTAAAGCCGCTTTCAGTTTTTTTCTGCTTTTCATTCTGAATACCTCTATCCATTCTTTGAGAAGAGAAAGAAGATAAAATGTAATAGTTGGCGTTTCCCGCTTTTTCTGCTTTCTTAGGTGTTAGATGTTATCTTCTTTCTAAATTTAGAAATAAAGCTTGCTTGCTGAGCAAGCCCTAGATTGTGAAAGCAAGGAGATTTTAGGGTTCCCTACTCCTCTGCTTACCTATAAATAAGACCCTTTGCTCATTAGTTTTCTTTAACGGTTATTGTGATAGCAAATTGCGAGCCTGTATTGCAGCAAGTTGTTATTCAGTTTCAGTTCACTTTGTTTTAACCATGCTAGTGATAACAAAACGCTGAGCCTATTGTGCCTTCTTTTTGTTATTCAGGTGTTGTTCAATTGTGTTGTGATAGCAAATTGTTGAGTCTCTTTTAGCCAACAAGGAGTTATTGTTATTGCTGTTTCTATTGTGTAAGAGCAAGATTGCAAGCCTCTTTAGCTGCAATTTCTTGTTCCAGGCATGTTAGAAATGAGTTTTGTTCCAAAAGTTTGAGTAATAAAATCATGAGCCTCCTTTGCCTTGATATAACATCTCAGATTTCCGTTATTTATGTTCCACTTTTATGATCTTGATTTCAACTTACATTGAAGTGTGTAGATGTTTGTTGAGAGAGAGTTTATTGAAGTATTTTGTCAGAAATCAACCTTGTTCATTTCTAGTTTCTCTTGCTCTGCTTATTACTTGAGAAGTTAGAAACGTCTTTAGTTTAAGTTAGTTGTAGTTGAAGTTCTTAAAACAGAAAAATCTCAAATTTGTGGCGCTTTGTGGTTAATAAACCTTTGTGCCTCTAAGCTGGATCAAAAGATAGGCAACTTAGTCTTCCTTAGTTTACTTCTTTCAACACTCATCAATGATGTGGGAGCTCCTAATTTTGAAGAGCGCTTTATCTCAGGCATAGTTGTCCATTTCGCACACACGATTCCAGAGGTGCCAACGTTTTAAAACGCCAAACAACCACTTAGAGAAGATCACCACCTCAAATGCAAGCAAGGAGTTGGCTTCGAAGCTCGAAAATGAAGGGACCTTGGTTTCCATGCATTACTTCCTTTGGTTTAGATGTTTGGCATAAGCCAAAATGATGATTCTGGCCATACACCATTGATATACTTTAATGAGGTTTGGTATGATGGATCGCAACCGTCTACGCCCTATGGAGATTCAACCTACATAACTAAGGAGGCCGCAGTTAGTTCAGATCTGTAGGGATCCTGCCGGCTACGTGCAGCTTGATTGACTTTCATTGATGTATCGAACAACACTAGACCAGAGATTCATGGGTACCAATGCACTTAGTCGGGCCTCGCTGTGTGAAACTTCAAGGCAGGCATCTTGTTACAGCAAAACATATCCCGGCGATACTTGTGCGCCGATGCGGTAATGTAGATATTCCCTTCGCAGGACGAAGCTGTGCGGTTATAATCGACAGGATTGGGCAGGTGTGTCACTAATCGGAAGAGCACCGGATGTTGCTTCACTAGCTCTACACATATCCCGTGGTGCGTACAGAAGCCAATTCCCGAAAGTACGAGCGCATTGTATATTGTAGCTTGTGTGGCGGCCCGGGAAGCAAGCAGGTATTTCAGTAGTTCTCGCAGATTTCTGGCCAATCAATGGAGCCTACGCATTGGTCTATTACAGATAACCGAGCGTAGCTTCTCTCATTAACTTCTATGTTTCCCATGATAGAAAACGCAAAGTCGAGATCAACAATTATTATATTATGGTATTGAGGAAAGCTATATAGTTGAGGTATATCAACACTGATGAGCAAACAACATACATTCTCACCAAGCCTCTCTCTAGGATAAAGTTTGTGTACTTTCGAGACAAGCTTGGTATGGTGGAGAATCAAGCCCTAGTTGAGAAGGAGTCTCAGTATCAGTGATCCTCTTTAATGCATTTCTCTTTGAGAGAGATTTGAGGTGCAAGCCCTTGTTAATGCATTTCTCTTTGAGATTTGAGGTGTAAGCCCTTGTTTCCACCCTCTGGGAGAGCCATGGTGGATGTCATGTGTGTGAATCCATGACAGCATCACGTGAGAGAGTCCATGATGATTTGCTTGTACTTGTGTTTCACCCTCTGGGAGAGCCATGGTGAACGTCACGGTGAGGTGACATCACGTAAGTGATGAACACTTGTACATACCATACATGGGTGTAGCCATTATGGTTGATATCATGATGAGGTGATATCTGATATCGCGATGAGGTGATATCTTTATTTTCCACACATGGGTGTAGCCATTGTGGTAGACATCACGATGAGGTGATATGTCTTATGCAGCTGGAAGTGTTCTCCCTAGTTGAGAGGGAGTGTTGATGTTTGCAGCGTCGGTCTCCACTTCCAGCAATCTCCTTGTGACAAGATAATAAATTAAATAATAGCTAAGGCTATTTAATTTATATATAGCGATTGGATAAGATCAAGAGGCACATCATTAATATTAAATAGTGGTTAATTATTGAAGAGACTCGAATTATGAAGAGACACGAATTTCTAAGAGGGCCGACTTCTTGCTTATTGTTATCATGTCCTTTCAAAGAAAGCCAACTTATGATTTTGAAGAGACGCATCCTCTCCTTCTATCTTGTATATATACACCTTCATTGTAACTCATTTGATATTGATTCATTTTCATTGTTCCTACTTGGTGCGAATTTATACAAGGCAGATCAAGTTATCTTAGTTCGACATTATTGAAGGCTGTGAGTTCATCAGCGAATTGTCTCTATATATTTCTGTGTGCATCATAATCTTGGTGCTTGTATATAGGCCTTCATATTGGCCTCTTGTGAGGAGATCATTATTGTGATAAATCATTATATAAGATATATATTGTTGCTGGGTTTTTCTCCTTCAAGAGGAGGGTTTTCCAAGGGTATTTGTTGTGTCATTGTGTGATTATTTTGAATTAAATTTTGTGTCTCTAATCTGATCATAAAACTAACACATACTTTGTTCTAAAGCTTTTATTTTAGTGCAATAGAAACAAAAGCACATCCCCATGGACTATTTTGGTCTAATGGTGTTACTAAAACCATTTCATTTCATTTCAAATAATCCAATATCAACAAGAACTTGCTCAACATACACCCCCTACTAACTTAGACCTTGTAAGAGGGTAGCCCATAACACAGAGGTGATGATGTGACAATTAGAGGGAACTGATGTTCAAAAATCTTAAGAAGATGGTATTATATTATATATTATCCCACAAGTGTGACCTCATGAGGAAACTGCTCAATTAACAACTACAATGATGCAGAGTAATTGGTAATGGTTCAGACCACACCACTCACACCATATACACCCATATAGAATTTCAATGGTAGAAGCAAATCGATAGAGTATATATAACAATCACTTGGAAGAAATGACTTAAGTCTCTCAACTCATACCGAATATACCCACATAGAATTGCAATGGTAGACGCAAATGGATAAAGTCTATATAACAATCACTTCCAACATGCAAATGGAATTTCATTTCCTGAAGGCAGGGTCATGCGTTCAGTATTTGAGAATTCATATCCAAATGGGTTTCTTTAAAAAAGTTGTAAGAAACCAAAGAGATGTGCATACCATCATCTCATATTCAATGTACTCGTCTGCAACTGCCTTGCCAAGTAGATTTCAAAATTGCAACTTGTTAATTGTCATTTTAGTATTGTTCCATGGCGAAACAGTTAATATCAAATATAATGCCACTTTTCCTCCTAAGGTTTTTTTAAGTATTAGCAGCGAATTTAATAGATTAAATATTAGAGTTAGGATAATTTACAAGGTGTAATGTTACTAAAATGATGTGAATAACTAATAAGATAACCAATGTAAACTATAATATGCAATAATTAGACGAGGATTCTAAAGTAAATAATTAACATAGAAAATTGAATACACATCCATATAATTCATATAGATTAACACCAAAGCATATGATTAATATTCTTAATATATTTTAGAGTCAATGGTTTTCAATACATATCTAAATAACAACACTTGGAAAAGTCACTCTCACTCAAGAAAAACGTCAAAGGTATTGGCGCTTGCTATGGAACAATCTACGAGGAAAAAAGCATACTATGATGCTCTACAGAAGTGTTGGTTCAACAGAACAATGCTCAACACAAGTGCAAATACCCAAGCCCTGGTACAACAGTCCCGAGTGTACTATGTACCCTGGGTTGGAAAGACTCTTTGTGCCCCCTTCTCCAATACCCATAGCTCACCAAACCACTTTTTTCTTCTTTCTTGAGTGTTTTCCATGCCTTTTCCAAGTCTCACATGAATTCCTTATATATCCTTTTAAGGGGTGGTTTCAAACCATCACACCCTTTCCCAAAAGTTCCCTTTTAATAATCATTTAAATAAATAATTATTCTTCCCCTTTTTAAAGAGTTTTTATACATATTCTTTATTAATCTCTCTTTTAACCAAAGGATCATAATATCCTTTATTTTTCTATATGCTTTTAAATTCTAAAGGGTTATTTCATAGTTTTCTCTTCTCTTGGGGAAAAAGTCACATAACAACTAGATCCAATCCCAGATAGGTGAAATCTTAGGGAAAATTACCAGTATTGACCAAATAGTTGTGCCAAATCACCAAGCAACCTGAATAGAGGATTTACCTAAGCTCCTTTTCAAGAACTTTCAAGTGAAGCTAAACCTGCACACAAACAATCTGGAGTATGACTTCACTGATGAAGATAGTAAGCATTCTCTTCTTTCCCTAAGAGATACTAAAACTTCTCTTTCCATAGAAACCAAACCACTTGACTAGACATAACAAACCACTTCATTGGACATGACAAGCCACAACTTCCTGCAGAAGTTAAAAGCATGGATATCACAACTAATAATGACAAACAAAATATTAAACTGTGAAAAAACATCCTTCTTTGCGTACTTTTCCCAAGCTATAAATTTTCAAGCTGCTTTTGCAAAAGACAATCTAAATCAGCATGCACAATAGAATCTTGAGACCCACACACAAATCAACGGCCAACTTTCAATCCAGCATTAGCTGAAGTGGATCCAACAAAAAAATTTGATGCAGCATTAACCATTCAAATCATAACTTTTTAGGCTCAAGACAAGAAGACAAAATCACAGCAAACCTAGCAGACCACTTTTTAAGGTTTAGAAAGATACCTTGGGAGAATGAGATTTGCAACAAAGGGGGAAATGAGAAAACGTCTTCAACATCCACATGACAAAACACTCTGTAAGAAGGGATTGGAAGGAGATTTTAAAGCGTTTTCAAAGATTCAAACCAGTATGTATCTATTGGTTTTTCTTTTTTTTTTTAAATTTCAAAAATTGAAAACCTAGGGGAAATGTTGTCCATTCTCCCCAACGCTCCCACTCTCCCCTCATTTCCTAAAAAATTTTCTTTTGTATTTGCATTCTATTCTCTTATAAATGTTCATCACTTTGCCATAGCATTTTTTTTGAAACCCTGCTGATTTTTTTTTCTATGTTAAAATCAACAATGTCAAGTTCAACACAAATAAGTTGTAGCAAAGACCCTACATGGAAGTATGGAATGCCGAGTGCTATCAAGGGCCAAATTCATTGTAATGAATGCCAACTTTTTATGACAAGAGGAATTAATAGATTTAAGTACCACCTTACTAAAACACATAGACATGATCTGAAGGCATGCACTAAAGTGATTGAAAAGATTACATGAGAAATGGATGCCCCTTACTTACCAACGATGATATGAAAAAAATGGAAATGAAAAGGGCAAAGGAAGCAATGAATGTCTATCCTAATTCATCTACATATTCCTTTGTTGCCCCAAGCATTTGTCATTTGCTTTCTTGTACTAGTGAGACTTCTAGGAGTTCTACTTCTACCCGTCTCCTTCACAGCCAATTTCTTTATTCCACACAATGTTCTAGGAGCACAACCTGTGCTTGAAAGTATTGCTCAAAATAAGGGAAACACCATGAGGCTAGGATGGAAGCAGCAAACTTTTGTTACTACAATAATTTACCCTTCAATGTAGCAAACAACCCATATTGGGAAGGGTTGGTGAATGCATTGACAATTGCTGGTAAAAAGTTTAAGACTCCAACAAAAAGGGATTTGACTGTACCATTGCTAGAAGAAGCCATAAAAAGTACACGGCTTGTGGTTGATGATCAAAAAAAAGTATGGTAGAGAAAGGGTTGCAGCATCTGATACAAGAGGACTCCTCTTGCTTCCAAAACACACATTCACACAACAGACAATTCTCTGCCCACAAATTTAAATATCATTACACACAGATTGCAACAAAACTACTCAATTTTATTCAACTTTACTTCACAATCAAATTATACGTCTGCAACAAACTAATTACAATACTTGGCCTCTCAATGGCCTCTCAAATTTCAAAAAATCTGCTCTTTCCTCTACCCTCTCACAACTCTCTTCAAGCCCCTCACACGAGCTAAGATCCCTCCTCAAACTCTACCTGAGAAATCTGCCTCAAATCTGTAGCAACATTTTATTTTTATTCGCTTCTCCAATCTGCAACTTTTCAAATTCTCATATGAGGCATTGAAGGGCCTTTGAAAACCTTTCATTTCTCTTGCTGTATGTAGCACTTAGAATTCATTTCTCTTGCTATATGTAGCACTTAGAATGAAAATGACTCCAACTAAATTGATATATAAAAATATTAATATTAAAACAATTAAAATCCCTCCAATATAACCTTTTAGTCAGCATAAATAATTTTTTTTTTAAATTCTTTTATGCAACTACGGAAAAGTGCACCAGGAAGGCTGAAAAATGAATTTTTCCATAACTATTTTCCAAAAGCTCTGTTTTGCATGAAAACTTTCCAAGATGTGTATAATGACCCCCTTAAGCTTCCCTTAAAAGGAATTTGCACCAGCATTTACAAATCTTTAGAAATTAAAAATGTTGTAAAATCAGCAACATATTAATCTCTCAAATCGCGAGGTTTTTTTCCACAAAACCTTCATGAATGTGAGTGAAAAACCTTTAATATTATCCCCCTCAAAGGATTTTTCTTCATCCTTCACCAATTTTGAAAATTAATTTTTTTTTGTAAATTTTTTTCCCAGCAAGCGAAACTGTGTAAGTAAAAACTCCAATTTGCAAATCTGAACAAATGAGATGTTTTATAATGCTGAGAAATGCCAAGAATACCAAGTTAAACCAAAATGCACACCAAAATTGAGAAAAGCAAATGAATTTTTTTTGGGTGATGCAGGATCGCCTATGAACCCGGATGCTCCTGCATCAACATCTTATCAGATGGATGGACAAATGGGCAAAAAATCACTCAACTTTTTAATGGTTTATAATGGCATATTGGTGTTTTTGAAGTCCATAGATGTCCAACATGAAGTCAAAAATGTTAAGACTTTGTTGATCCAAGAGGTTGGGGATGAGATGTTATAAAAATTATCATGGACAATGCAGCAGCATATCTATCCATAGGGAGACTTATTATGGAGAGACATCCTACTATTTTTTGAAGTCCTTGTGTTGTGCATTGCTTGGATTTGATTCTAAAAGGGAAAATTGGATGGGTCAAAAGTGTGGTTGAAGATGCTAAACAAGTTACCAAATTTATTTACAGCCATACTTGGGTCCTTTCTTTGATGAGAAACCACACGAATGACAAGGAGCTTGTGCAACCAAGAGTAACATGATTTGCAAACCACTTCCTCACTTTGCAAATAATTTTTGCTACAATTTCTTCTCTCAAGCAAATGTTTGTGTCCAATGTCTAGATGGGGTCTCCATATGCTAAAAAAAACAGAGAGAAAAGGCTACAAGAATTGTTTTTGATAACTTATTCATCAAAAATGCGAAGGAGTTACTCAAGGTAAGTAAAAAATCGAAACATAAACTTTATATGAAATTATCTATTTGTTGTTTTTGTTTTTAACTTTTTTGTTTGGGGAGGGAGGGGGCGAGTTAATTTTGTAAAAGTTCCAAATTTATTTTCAGTTTTTTACGTGACAAAACCTTAGGTCAAGGTTCTTCATTTGTTGGATGGATATGGCATTTGATAGATGGGGATGGCATGTTGATGGGTGACCTCTATGAAGCCATAGATAGGGCCAAAGAGGCCATTTTGTATTACTATAGTGGAAACAAAAGAAAATATGAGATCATTTAGTGCATCATTCATTACCAATGGATGAACCAGCTCCACCAATCAATACATGCCTTGGCCTACAACTTGAACCCAAAGCTCCACTTCTCTAATACATTTAAGGTCAATGAGAAGGTCATGGCAAGTGTTGTTTCATGAATTGATAAGATGGTGCTAGAAAATGAGATGAGAGATCAAAATCTTGATGAGTTGGAGGTCTACAAGGGTGTGGAGGGGATGCTCTTTTCTTCAACTCAAGCAAATTCAAAGGAGAGAAAAAACAACAGCGGGTTAAAAAAATAATCCTTTGATTTTTACTAGAAGTATAAACTTAAAAAGTTGAACAAGTTGTATTTTTTTACTTGATTCTTTTTTCTTTTTTTTGATGATTTTTTGTAGATTTGTGGTAGGAAAATTATGGTGCTGGCACACCAAATTTTCGAAAGATAGCTATCCATGTTTTGTCCTAGCCCTATAATGTTTCTAGGTGTGAATAATATTAGAGCTTATTTGAGATCATTCACACAAAGAAGAGAAAAAAGTTGACACAGTAGCACATCAATGACCTTGTCTTCATTTGATACAACCTTCACCTTCGAACCAAAAAGGTAGAAGGTCCTTTTCATGATTCCATCGACTTTAATTACATTGATATTTTTGCTGATTGGATTGTCGAAGAACATAGTGATGTCCAACTTACCAATGAAGATCTTGCTAAATTGGAGGGAGTAGCAGCAGATACAATAGAGTTGGATGTATTGGAGGAAAATGAAGACGCTTTTGAGTAAACAATCAGTCATCATTTTGACACCAACTCACCGTCTAGTTTGAAGCCTAAAAAAATTAAGTTACACTAAGAGGGGGAAGAGTAAGATTATTTGGCTATTATTTTACATATCATCATGTGTAAATAGTTATAGTGATGTACAAATATTATTTATAATTTTCTTGTATTACAATGTATTGTTTGATTTTGAAACTTTGAATTTTCAAATTTCAAATTTTGAGCATTTGAGAGTCATATAACATATGTAATGCTTGAATTATGACAAATTGATAATCAAATTAGACTTTTATGTTCTCTAAACACATTAATCTCTAATTTTTTGTGTAATTATGTTTTTTTACTTTTTTTGCCACATTTCCCCAAGTTTTTGCCATGTTTTACCAAGTTTTTTGCCGAGCCCTATGTCCTAGTCAAATTTCCATGTTTTCGAACTCTGCACTGCACAAAGCATAATACATAATTGTGTTGGCTTGGGATTGGTACAATGTTGAAGGGCTGTGACAATCGTCTGATTGTGACATCTATGAAGTGCTTACAATTCCTAGAACTTCTGTTTTCTCTAAAATTGCAGTTTTTTGTTTATGATGCTATGTCTAACATCATCAATTCACAAAAAGTTGAGTTCCTTCTACAAATTTCTCCAATGGATACAAGGGTTTGTGTCTTCTACCTTTTCCTAAGGTGCATAAAGAACCTCTTGGAAGGAGGCCCATCTGCTCCTATTTAGGTTTTATGCTAGATCTCACCTCCAAATGGCTCCATCACACCCTACTACCCATTTTGCTTTGTCAAATAAATAACCTTATCGATCTTCGACTTTGATCAAGGATGTTCATGATCTTCAATTTCCTCTAGATGTTCTCCTCTTTACCTTTGATGATTAATCTATACCTCAACATTCTTACTATTGTTGGATTGACTGCACTTGTGTTTTTTGTCAAGATGTCTTCCCTCTTGCAAAATGTGGCTTCATTGATCATTTGGAAAAACTAGTTCTTACACACCAACATTTGAAATTCTACAGTAAATTCTTCTATCAACTCCATAGTACAGCTATTGTATTATGTATGTTTATTTTTTTTCTTTTTTAAGGGTCAAATTGCTTACTCTATATGTTTAAACAATCTCTTGTATTTCAAATAGTTTAAATATGATCTTATAGGAATGTGGAATGGTACTCAGTCTGATCTACAAATATTTTTTTGTTATGCTTACACCTCCAACATTGAAAGCATCAAATTTACTCACAATATCTCAAAAACTAAATTTATCCCTTTGGATGTTGTCCTCTTTTAAGATATTAAATTTGCTTCAAAAGTTATTTTAAGCATTAAGTGTTATCAGAAACCCATGAATGCTTGTAAATATCCCTTTTCCTAGCATCATCCTAATCCTTAACAAAAGTCTCTTTTATTGTGACTGATACTAGAGATGTGCATATGTTTATCTACAACCAACACACCTCTTTGGCACTTTTTTGGTCTTTTTCAAGGAATAGATAAACCCATTTTATTTATTTTTGTGGAAAGGATGATTGAGGTGTGGGGTACCCGACAGTCTATAGTTATTTGTAATGAGTGGAGAAAATGGGGATAGTCCAAAACAAATGAGCAAAAGAAAGTAAGGAAAATGATATTAAATGATGATTGATGGAGAAATGCCAAGTATGCGATAAACACCATGTCAGCTGTAGTGGATTGCATCAGACATGCAAACACAAACTATCCTAGCCTTAGAGAGATTTATAAGTTTTTTGATAGCATACTTAGTAGCATAAGGGCAGTTATTAGAGAAAGGGATACCACAATAGCATTTTATGACCAACATATTCAGCTCACTATATTGAAGATGTGGGATAAGATGAATGTAATGACTGCCCCCGATTTTTATTTTTTTTTGAGAATATAACCCTGTTTCCTGTTTGCACTGTTTCTTGACGGTCTTGTGTTTGGTTTCATGTATCATTCATTGTTTCATTTGCATGCATTTTATAGATAACATAATGAAGGAAAACTGGAAAAAAAAAATTGCTTTTCATAAGGAAATCAACTCATAATTACTGAACATAGATAGCAACTCAGAAATCAGACTATAACAAACATTTATCAGACCTGGTAAAACGATGTTTCAGACCTGACAAGGGTTCTAAACAGCAGCAATTAACAATCCAAGCTCGCAACATACATCACCATGAAGAAGGCCAACAAACTACCAATAGACCAGTGTTTCACAAGCCCCAAGAACTCCAAACAATGTAGAAAAAGCGACCTATACAACAGCAGGTTGAAAAGTCCAAAACCCCTAAATCTGTATGGCACCCTAGGCGAGCGACCCCCTTTAGAAAATCAGACAAAATTTAATAAATTCATTCTTGAGCTCATAATGGGACGCCATGAGGTGAGGCATCCATTGATGCAATACCCAGAAAGAGTTCTTGTGCCCAAACAGAGTTATGAACTTGTTTTAATATTCTGCTCCTGATGAAGATAATTTCCAGAACTTCAAAAACTAGCTTCAGACCTCTGATAACAGCCCTAAATCCCCTCCAAACTCAAAACAAAATGAAGCCAAAAGCACAACACACCAAATACCAAAACCCCACTTCAAAAATACTTGAAAATCTTCGTTCTTTCACACCCCAAAATACTGTAAATCATCAAACTGTGAAGCCCTAGGTGACCCTTGAAATGGAATCACTCAATGTCAAGAAACATCTCCTCAAAAAAGCAATAAATAATAATTTTTATTAAAAAAATAAAACTGTGACTTTTATCAATGATATTTTTTATTATCATTTGTTTTGTTTGAAAGTTAAAACATTCAACTTGTCGTGTGAGCAAGGGAGCTGAAGCAGTGAAGAGTGGAGACTTACAGGGAGTGATGGCCTATAAGTTTTTTCCACAGAAGGAACTTTGTCCTTTAGAATAACAGATACAGATAAATATAATAATAAATAGCATTCTAAATCAATCTATGCATTCGTACATCCAGTGCTGAGCAGGTTTGTGATTCTGTTCATATTCTAAGTCTGCAAATGAAAGTTATGGCTTTCAGTAAATATTTTATGTTGATTCTTGTCTGGGCAACTGAAATTTTTAATAGAAAAAATAAATTATATGTTTTCAAATTCCAAGCACTCAACTCAAATTCCACTTTTTTTCATTTTTATTTCCTCACAAATAGGGTAAACTGTAAATTTGAAGAAATGGTTTGATCTTTCAAAGTGGGTTCCCACCTAGCTAAATGTAATAAAAATTCCCAAAATCTGCATGAATGTAATTATAGAGGTTCAATATCTAAAACAGGGATTACCAGTATGAAACTGAAATATGATAATGACAAGAAAAGATACACAGTTACACCTGAAATTTGAAAATAACCATCAAAAACCTTCTACAATTATATTGTTATACATCTATTTATAACTAATTTTTCAACTACTATATGTATTTCAGCACCGCTCCCCCGCCATCCCCGAAACTCCGTGGAACAATGCCTAAAATAGACTTACTATTTATAGCACTGCTAAAAATAGTAAATAATCCAAATCACCAAACTGGCATAAAGGCTGATAAACACTGTGACTTACTATAAATAGTAAGTAATGGAAATGCCCCCCTGCTAAAAATAGAAAGTCCTGCCCGAAACACTAAAAACCACCACAGAAAGAAACAACTGTGAGTCCCCTTACCAAACTCCACTTAGCCTACGGGAACTCTGGAATAGGCTGATGGACAACTACACTGCTCAAAGGCAAGGAGGGGATATTACAGTCCTCCCTCCCTAAGATTGCTTGTCCAAGCAATCGCAACACAGGATGCTGTAAAATCTGCTCACTCTCCCATGTGGCATCCTCAACTGGCAAGTCCTACCATTTCACCAAGTACTCTATAATAACTCTCCTCCTAGTGGTTCGTTCTCTGAAATCAATCACTGCCTTTGGAACAAGTACCAATTTGCCCTCCTCATCCAATGGAGGCAACTCCGTTGGAGTCATATTATGCCCAAGCGCCTTCTTGAGGCATGACACATGAAAAACATTATGCACCTTACTCCCCTCAAGTAACTCAAGCTCATAAGCCACCTCCCCAACTCTCTTGGTGACTCTAAACAGGCCATATAAACGAGGCTTTAGCTTCTTTGCCCCACTCTTCTTGAGAGTGGACTGTTTGTATGGCTACAATCTCACGTACACCATGTCTCCCACCTCAAACTCTCGCTCAATACGGTGTTGATTAGTGTACAACTTCTGCTGATTTTTCCATACTCAATGTTATCTCTCAATGACCTCATAATGTCCTGGCTCTCCTGCAAGACGTCCTTAGCTCTAGGCACCCTACAATCACCAAATAGCAAATCAATGAAGCTAGGAGCTTCATAACCATACAAGGCCATGAAAGGTGACATCCTGATAGACATGTGAAATGTGGAGTTGTAGCAAAACTCCCCCAAATGCAACCATTTTACACACGCTTCTGCTGCCCAAAAACATAGTATTGTAAATTTGTAGGTAAACTTCCACCATTTGTTGACCTTCGGTCTATCCATGTTTTTGGGGTGGTAACAAGTGCTAGAAGTCAATTCCGATTACCACATAATTAAATCTTGACATTGTTGGGTGCCCCATGAAGTGTAAACCATAGTTGAAAAGCTCGGCGAGTTTTTGAAAAATCACGAGTTTTTCAGCCAAGAAATTGCCAAGTTTTTGGCGATTTTTTCTCAAAAACTCGGTGAGCTTTGGAAAAAAACTCGCGTGATCAGAAAAAAAAGTCACACGGCCAGTAAAAAGTTCATTTCTCTTCATTTTTTCACTCTTGCTTGAGCAAAAAAACTCCCCCATCCATTTTGCACCTATTTATAGTGATTTTGCATTGAGGAGACAAGATTTGAAGGGGATTTTCATCGAATTTCAAAGGCAAATTGGATTTCTAGGTAGGTTTTCTAATTTTTCTTATTCTTTCTTTCTTCTTTTTTTTTCTTCATTTTTGTTGATTCTATGTTTAAAAAACATCATGAATGTAGTGTAAAAAATATTTAAATACACTTATATTGATTAAAACAAGATTTTTTGACATACTTTTCTGATCTTTTTACATATTTTTCTATTTTTTTCATTTTTTTTAAATTTTCTTCAAACCCTAGTTATTTTTTTTATTTTGAATCCTCTTTCTTGTTGAAAAACATGTTTACAATCTTAGATTAGCTTAATTTTTTACTAATTTAAAGTAATTTTCTGATTTTTTTAATTTTTTTCACATTTTTTTCAAACCCTAGTTATTATTTTCTTTTTTTAATCCATTTTTTTTATGAATGTTTAGAATCTTAGATTAGTTTAGATTTTTATTAGTTTAAAGTAATCGATTTTGATTTAATCTAATTTAGCTTGTTTTTAAATTTTCTATCAAAAAACTAACAAGTTGTGCTTTCACTTTGTCATTGTGTGTGTAGATTAATTGATAATGGCTTTTGGATCTAGCTCTGCCTCAGGCTTTGCCCCATTCATGCCCCCACCACTTGTAGGCACTTGTCTTGCAGGAGCTCGAGATCCTGCTTGGAAATATGCTTATCAAGGACTCGAACCTGGCTCAATCTTTTGCATTAAATGCAAAAGAATATTCGTGGAGGCATCAATCGCCTCAAATACCACCTTGCAGGCATCCCTCAATGTGATGCTAAGGCTTGTCCTAACACCACAAAAAGAAATAAAAAGAAAAATAAATGCCATACTTGCAGCTACAAAAGAAAAAAATTTGCAAAGAGAGAAGGCAAAGGTAGCAATGCAAGCAGCCATAGCTTCTTCTCAAAGTGCTCCAGCCAACCTTGAGTTGGATGATGATGTAGCTCAAGGTATAGTGGTCTCTCTTCGTAATCCACATATGCGAAGGCAACCCACCACCACCACGAGCCCTTCATCTACCTCTAGTAGAGCACCAGGATCAGCACCTACACACATGCATGATTCTTTTGTGCCTAGAAACACACCCGGTGCACAACCTTCCTTAGAGGCAACTGGGTGGAATAGGGAACTGCATGAGCAGGCAGACATTGCTTGTGAGGATTTTTGGTATTTTAACATCCCTTTCAATGTGGCAAACTCTCCTTACTGGACAATTTGGTTACCGCATTGACAGTTGCAAGAAAGGCTACAAGGCACCTTCTCACACAGACTTGAGTGGGAGGTTAGTTAAACTTAATTTAATTTTTTTGATAAATTTATGTTCTTTAAGTTTAATTTATAGCAATTTATGATGAATTTAAGCTATTTTTTTGTTAACAAATTAAAATTGTGTACTTAATTTTACTTTGTACTTGTAGGTTGCTTACTAGTGCAACTGAAAGGGCAAGGGAAGCGGTAGAAGAACAAAGAGAAGAATGGAAAAAATATGGCCGCACTTTTCTTTTTGATGGGTGGACGGATGGTAAAAACCGTACCATCATTAATTTTTTGGTTGCTTGCAAAAATGAAGTGGTGTTCTTGAAATCAATGGATGCCTCCAACATAGTCAAAAATGTAGAAAATTTGGCTCAAATGTTGGAGCAAGTTTGCATGGAGGTTGGGCTTGAAAATGTGGTGCAAATCATAACTGACAATGAAACAACATATTGGGCAGCAGGAAGAATCCTCCAAGATAAACACCACACAAATTTTTGGACACCTTGTGCCACACATGTCTTTGACCTTCTTTTGGAGGACATAGGCAAATTAGATTGGGTCACACCAATTGTAGAGGATGCAAGGAGGATCACTAAATTTATCTACAATCACCCTTGGGTTCTTCACTTGATGAGGGATCACACCCAAGGGAAAGAGTTGATGAGATCCAATGTGACAAGGTTTGCAACAATTTTCTTAACGTTGCAAAGAATTCTTGGTTCATTGACAGCTTTGAAACAAATGTTTGTGAGTCAAGCATCGCTAGACTCAACTTATTCAAACAAGCCGGAAGGAGAGAGAGTTGCACGCATTGTCTTCAACAACCTCTTTGCACAAAGAGCTACAGAGATTGTGAAGTTAACTTCAAAACTTTGAATTTAAATTCAAATTGAATTTTTTTTTTTTTTTGTCTTTCATTGTAAATTTGAAACTCTAATCTTTTTTCATTTTTATATTGTAGGTGTCGGAGCCCTTGGTTAGAGTTCTCCACTTGGTGGATGGGGATAAAACCCCAATGGGGTATCTTTATGAGGCCATGGATAGGGCCAATTAGGCTATAAGAAATTATTATATGGGGGACAAACTCAAGTTTGATCCCATTTGGGAGATTATTGATAGGAGGTGGAACCATCAACTCCACCAACCCATCCATGCAGCAGGGTACTTCTTGAACCCTCGTTTCTTCCATTCAGGCACCTACTCAGATCCTACTGGAGAGGTCATGGAGGGCCTCACTACTTGCATTTAGAGGATGACACTCGAAGTTGAGGTGGCAGACCTCATTGTTAATGAATTGCAAAATTATAGGGAAAAAAGGGCTGCACTCTTTTCTTCACAACTAGCAAAAAGAGCAATAAACAATCAGTCACCAAGTATAAAATTTGAAATTTACAAGTTACAAATTACAAATATTGATAATTACATAATTTGATAAAATATGTTTTGAACTTTTGACTTTTCTTTATAAGTTTCTAACTCTTAATTTATTTTTTTGTAGATGTTTGGTGGACAAATTGGAGTGGAAATACCCCAAATCTCCAAAAAATTTCCCTCCTTGTCTTATGCCAGCCTTGCAGTTCGTCCAATTGTAAGCGCAATCAGAGGTTGTTTGAAGCCACCCACACAAAGAAGAGGAACAAACTAGCTCAAAAAAGTCTCAATGACCTTGTCTATGTGCAATATAATCTTTGGTTATGCACAAGAAAGATAGAGGAAATATCAGATAATCCAATTGATTTGGATGAGATAGATCCATACAGTGATTGGACAAGGCGGGATGAGTTGCCTCCATTGTTTTCCGAGGATGACATCTATGATTTAGAGTGACAAGCAATGGAGGGGGGTGGATTTGCATTCTCATTGCATGACATTGAGGATGAGCCTGAGGAGGATTCATTGCCAATGCCACCAGCAGCAAGATCTACATCCAGGAGGGAGGTTGAGGAGCCACAGCAGAGTCCTACGACTAGACCCTTTCCCCTAGTGAGAACTAGACAAGGGAAGAGGAAGATGTGAATTTGTAAAAACTGAAATACATTAATGTAGTATTTACTTTCAATTTTACAAAAACAATTTGCTATTTTCAATTTGTTTCACACTATCAGTATCAATGCATTGAGCATTCCACATGAGGATGCCATTTTGTATCTAATTTTCTTTCAAATCAATCAAATACAACTAGACTCAGCTTGTTTCTTCTATGTACTCATTTATTGACTCATTGGATACATCTTATCATTGAATTTTGCAAAAAAAAAATGCACTTTTAGTGAAGTTTAAGCAATTTTTTAAGTTGTCGAGTTTTTTGTCGAGTTTTTGTCAGGCTTGCCGAGTTTTTGCAATTGGCGAGTTTTTCAACTATGGTCTAAACACTTCCCTAAAGAACAAATCTGTCACCTGTAACATTGTATAACCTACTGATATCACAAAAAAGTGAGCAAATTTGGTCAAACGGTCCACCACAACATACATACAATCCTTCCCTTGCACCTTGGGAAGCCTTGTGATGAAGTTCATTGAAATACTTTACCACTTTCGGAGTAGGAATGGGTAAACGTTGTAGCAAACCAGCAAGGTATGTTCATTTTTATTCTATTGGCACACTTGACACTCACAAACATACTTAGTAATGTCTTCCTTCATACCCTTCCATGAGAATCTCTCACAGATCTGCCCGTATGTCTTGTAAAATACAAGATGACCATCCATAGGAGTGTCATGAAATGTCTTTAAAATTTGCTCTTTTATCTTGGATTCAGGGACCAACATTATCCTCTCCTTATAGAAGATCAAACCATCTCTCACCCTATACTTGTCATGTTGCAAAGTACCATCTAAAATATTGTTGGCAAGGACATTCTTAGCATAATCAGCTTGTATCCCTTCCTTCCAGTTTGCTGCTATTTCAGAAAAAGAGCACAAATGAGGTCTTCTAGACAGTGCATCAGCCACCATATTCCGTTTCCCTTCGACATATTCAATGTCAAAATCATAAGCTTGGAGTTTGCTAACCCACTTCTTCTGTCTTTCTCTTAGATCCTTCTAATTTAAGAAATATTTCAGACTGTTATGATCAGTTTTGACAATAAATCTGCCCCCAACAAGTTACTGCCTATACTTAGCCAAAGCATGTATTATGGCTAACATCTTTTTATCATAAATAGAATAACTTTTCTCACTTCCCCTCAATTTTCTGCTCTCATATGCAATTGGGTGCTTATTTTGCATGAGGACAGCCCCAATACCATCTCCTGAAGCATCACATTCGAGCTTAAATGGTTTAGATAAGTCAGGAATTGCCAATACAGAACACAAGCTCATCAAGTTCTTAAACTAATCAAAATATTATATGTTGAGACCAAGAGAAAGCCCCTTTCTTAGTCAAATCAGTAAGAGAGGCAGCAACCTGTGAAAAGCCCTTGACAAACCTTTTATAGAACCCACACAAGCCAAAAAAACCTTCAGCTGAGTTAGACTAGTGGGTAGAGGCCAATCAAGTATTGCTTTGATTTGATCAGGATCAACACAAACACCATTAGCGCTGATAATATGCCCCAAATATAACAACTTAGTCATCCCAAACTCACACTTGAACTCCTTTGCAAAAGAGACTCGCTCTCAAAAATACTCAACAACTCATCCAAGTGCTTCAAATGCTCTTCCCATGATCTACTAAAAATAAGGATGTCATCAAAGAAGATCAACACATACTTACACAGCTATTTACTAAACACCTTATTCATGCATGACTGGAAAGTAGCTGGTGCATTTGTCAAACCGAAAGGCATGATGAGAAACTCAAACTAGCCAAAGTGGCATCTGAATGCAGTCTTCTCCACGTCCTCTTCTCTAACTCTAATCTAATGATATCCTGATCTCAAGTCTATTTTGGAGAAATAGAGCTCCATGCAGCTCATCTATGAGCTCATCAATATGTGGGATGGGGTGCCGATTTTTTATTGTCTTCTTGTTTAATGCCCTGTAGTCCACGCACATGCGCATGGTCCCATCCTCCTTCACCAACACAACCGAAGAAGCAAATGGACTCTTTCTTGGCCTAATGTGCCCCATCTCCAAAAGCTCTTGAATAGTTTTCTCAATCTCATACTAAAGTCTCTTAGGATGCCTATAGGGAGTGGTGATCACGGGTTTGGCTCCCCTCTCTAGCTCTATCACATGCTCAATGCCTCTATCAGGAGGCCTACCAACCGAAATGCTACTGAATACTTCGCTTCACTTAGAAAGCAAAGCCTATATGTTTGGGCTTTAGAACCTCTTCACCTCTTCTGTAACCGTAGGCATAATCACACACTCCGCTGCCCACTCAATCCGATCATGTCTGAATAGCCTCTCCATGCGTTTGAAAGAGACCACACAAAGCCCTCCAGTCGACATCCCCCTCAAGACCACATTTCTACCCTCTGATTTGAATTACAGCTCCAAAGCCTGAAAATTAAGAGTGATCTCACCAAGTGATTGAAGCCATT